>JANHFL010002044.1:72219-83323 GCA_032468155.1 Oxyrhabdium leporinum | reverse complement strand
GCTAATCAGGCTGTGCTGAAGCTGAAACAGGCTTTTTGCTGTTTGCTGCAAGGAGGCAAATTGCTGGGAGGCAGAGGCAGATTTTTTTCCTCCCTTGTTTTCCTCCCCAAAAGCTAGGTCCATCTTATACTTCGGAGCATCTTATACTCCAAAAAATACAGTAAACCCCAGTTTCAAAAATGAAAGCCACTGGCCACTACCCATTCTCATCTGATACAAACCATCATTTGCCAATTTTCAGAGAAGCATAGACTAGAACTTGATTACCACAGGAAAAGCACAGGAAAAGAGGTAAGAAGAATCAGGAACAATCAAGGTCAGGGTTAATTCCCAAAGATCCAATCTATAATCTGGAGAACTGTCTCCACTGAGGTCCATTGAGAAGTTGTGGCTTAGGAGAAATTGCTATGTTCGGATTTGGAGCCATACTTTAAACCTTCTTTACCACAGGATACTATGAGGAAATGCTGATGTGCTACAGCTGTATCTGAACTGACAAACCAAGGATTGAAAAGTGGCTTCATTCTTAGTTAGCTTTCATTGAGGTAGCATCTACATATGTTCAGGAGCAGCAGGATTGCTACTTCTACCCTAACAGACTTTTCTCTTTTGTAAAAATATTCTGACTTCTATCACTTTTTGGCTCATTCCCCTATTTCCTAACCTCTCTCCTTCCACCTCACTCACCTGGCTGCTTTGCCAAGTCAGCTGTGTCAACCTTCCACCACCCTGTCTCTTTTGCTCCCCCTCTTTTCTTGATCTTCTCCCACATTCCTCTACTCACCTTATCTTGCCCTTGATCTTCTGTCTAGATGGGAAGTTCTATTTTCTGGACACCTTTCTTGCTATCTGACATCATCCTTTTGCTGGCTTACAAACTGGTCCATTTTGTTAACTTGCTGATGATGTTAAAGGCACGAGATGAAACCCTTTCCATAATACAGGTAGTCCTCAACTTATAACCCCAATTTAAGTGAGCTTTGCCCCAAGTTACAAACTTTCTTGCCACAGTCGTTAAGTGAATCACTGCAGTTGTTAAGTAGTAGCATGGTTCTTAAGTGAATCTGGCTTCCCCATTGACTTTGCTAGTCAGAAGGTCACAAAAGGGGATCACATGACCCCAGGACACTGCAATTGTCATAAATATGAGCCAGTTGCCAGAATTTTGATCACATGACCATGAGGATGCTGCAATGGTCATAAGTCCCTTCTTTCAGCTCCATTGCAACTTTGAATGGTCACTAAATGAACTGTTTAAGTCAAGGACTACCTGTAGCTCCACATTAATCTGGAGATAGTTGCCTCCTTCTCTGGCTGTTGCTAACTTGGTCACTCTCCAGATATACTAAACTTCAAGTCCAATATTTCCCTATCCAGCTGGCCATTGTTGAATTCTGGGAGTTGAAATCCATGTTTCTGGAATATGTCCAGGTTCAACAAGGCGGTCTTACAGCTACTTACAGCTGCTCAATGCACAATTGTATTCTAATGGCCATTCCTCACAAATATTGGCCAACTTCAAAGGGAGACAACCCAGCCACTCATTCCTCAGAAAAAAACATCACAACATCTGCTCTTCCACATGTGATTCAGTGATGTAGTGCCATAAGGGAAAGACCTACAGCAGGGCTGGAAACAGCGAAGGATTGGCCCACGGTGCCTCTGCCAGTGAAAACAGAGCTCAGGAGGGCCGGACGCAGCCCTCCCGAACTCCATTTTTGCTGGCAGAGGGTTGCAGGAGGCCGTCGCAGCCAAAAACAGAGCTCGTGAGCCCATTTTCTCTGGCAGAGTGCTAGAGCCACCACAGGCGCCCCCGACATGAGTGATGTCAAGCTGGCCATGCCCACTCTGGCCACACCCACCCCGGTCTCCCACAGTCAAACACAACCCTGATGCAGCCATCAATTAAATCAAGTTTAACACCCCTGATCAAGAGCAATGCTTTTCAGTCTTGGCAACTTTAAGATATGTGAACTTCAACTCCCATAATTCTCCAGCCAGAATTTTGGGAGTTGAAGTCCACACAAAATCTCCAAAATTAAGAAAGACCAGCCTAGAAAATCAGCTGCATGCTGGAGTCATCTATGCCAAATCTCCAAGAATTATACAGGTACTGAACAAGAGCATAACTCACTTAGATAACCAAAATTGGCACCAGCTCGCCAGGAACTCTCTCTACCAGCTGGTAGATGGTTTTAGAGAATGGCAACTTTTATGCAGCTGGGGAAGGAGGCGTGTATTTCAAAATAAATATTTTTACAGCAGCCAAGAGCCACAGAAGAGTAGGACCGTGATAATACAGTAACATCTTTCCAGGATGCAGGTCCAGAATTTTCAACACCATTTTCCCCCAGAGGGAGGGCTTGCTTTAAAAAAAAAAAAAAAAAAGAACACAATTGGTGTCTTGAGCATATGGGAGCCTTTATACACCTAGATTATATCTTGTTTTGAAAAAAGGAAAGAAAAATGCAAAAATAGCTCTGCCAAATGCCAGCAGAACAATAGAAGGAGGTCCTGGAAATAAAGGAAAACAGGCTGGGGATCTGCAGACATTCACTGAATTGCCCACGCAATCCATAGGAAAGAAATAAATTGCATTCCAATGGCCTTATTCCTTCCCCCACTCCCATCCCCCAAATGGACTGAATTCAGCAACGCGCAAGATTAGTTTCAATAAATTATGGACCTTCTTGTTTTGTTTATGTAAATCATCATGCTCATGATCATCGTGGCAGTTTTGGAAGAGAAAGCAAGAAATATGTTTAGTATTTAAAAGGAATAAACATGAATAAAAACATCCACGCCATGGCAAGAACTCATGCGTACAAGAGGTTCCGAGTGGGGTAGGAAGCTTTTAAAAGAAAATGAATTCAGAGATATGCATTTAAAGAATGCCTGCATTTTAAGTACCTGGCAGCCGATGATGAGAGATGCTCTGCTAATTTTTTTTTTAAAGGCTATGCATTTGTAAATGCAAAGGACTAGCCAAGGAATTCTCTCCCAACCTCCCTTTCCTCTCTCCTATTCCATCGCAATCACATGCTGAATGACCGCATGGTATTCATTATGCTTAATTGTTTCTTCTTTGGTTATGAGGGGGAGGAAATGTCTTAAACCTGAGCCAAGTCAAGTATTTCTATACTGCCAAACCAATAGCAATAGCACTTACAGTATATACCGCTTTACAGTGCTTTGCAGCCCTCTCTAAGCGGTTTACAGAGTCAGCATATTGCCGCCAGCAATCTGAGCCCTCATTTTATAGACCTTGGAAGAATGGAAGGCTGAGTCAACCTTAAGCCAGTCAGGATCGAACTCCTGACAGTGAGCAGTGGGTTAGCTTGCAATACTGCATTTTAACGACTGTGCCACTACCAACAACAACCACCATATTCTCCCCATTGAGGTTTAGTCAATTTTATCTTCAATGCTGTGTTTCTCAACTTCAGCATCGTGAAGACGTGTGGACTTCAACTTCCAGAATTCCCCAGCTAGCATGCTGGCTGGGGAATCCTGGGAATTTAAATTCACATGTCTTCAAGTTAATGAATGGAACTGGAGCTAGTTTCCTGTTGCGTACTCATAATAATCATCCTTGGATGGGAGGGAAGACTGCCCTGTTGCACACTGTTGGGAAGGTGGTACATATTCTTTCAATCACCTGCACCCTACTAAACACTTACTGAAACCATCCATAGTGCTAAACTGACCTTCAAGTGCCAAAGTGTTTCTCCCTAAGCTGTGACTGAATAGGAAGGTAAAAGAAGTAAAATTTACTTTTTAATTGCCAATATTGGTGGCAAATGGTGGCTTGGTACACGGAAGCATTCGGCTGAGGTCACCAGATACATACAACCTTTTCCTTCCAAAGGCAGCAGTTACGTGTCTATCCATCATTCTTACCCTCCCCGAAAACCCATATCCCGAATCTTTATAGAGGAACAATAGGCTTGAAAACAATACTGTTTCTATTTATACTCCTTTGATTCTTCTTAGCTGCTTCCCAACTCCAAATGTCTCTCAGAAATGTTTACCTTGGAAGGAAGAGAATTCAGACAAAGTGAGGGCAGGAAACCAGACTAGCCCTTTGCAGAGAAAATAGACCCGGGGAGGGGGTCTTGAAAATGCTTTGGGATTCAATAAGGATTGGAGAAAAGGATGCAATGGAGAGAGCCAGGATAAAGGGTGGGGGAACAGGGAGAGAAAAATGGAAAATCAACCTATACAACCCAGTAAACATTTGTGTCTAGAATGAGAGTGGGAAGATGTCCAAAGTTGACAGAGTTGACAATTACTATTCTTACTAGACAGTTGCATCTTGGCTGAAGAGGCAGTTAAGGGGCGGCTCAGAAGAAGATGCTCGCAAGCTTTAGACTAAATCAGGATATTAAATAATGATTTAAGCTTGTTTAATATCAGTGTCATTTTTCCAAGCTGGATCCAATGGGAAATGGGGATTCCATAGAAGTTGCCTGATATAATCGCAGCTAAGGGAGATGAGTTTGGTGGCAAGTAAAATACGTATTGTATATGTCAAATGGCCTGCACTAGAGACCTCATTGTATGGAATGCATACTTGCTTGTGTTCTATCTCATTTTGCTGGATGGTTAAGTGTCACAGCTCAGCTGCCAAAGAGAATCAAAAACTGTGACAGCAAAATCAAAGTCCTTTCCCTTATGAGTGCTATGACCCCATTTGTCCAGTATAGACACAAACCCATGAATAGGACTATGAATCTGTGGCATCCTTGGTGCTCTTTGAGGTCGGTGGTTTTCTTGCCGATATTTCAATATCAAACTAGATAAAACATCAGTGCATCATTGAAATATCAGCAAGAAAACTACCAAGCTCAGAGAGCACCAAAGGACACCACAGTTCAACCCTGAGCTACAAATATTCTCTTCTATCATACTTTGTATCTGGTTCATCTATACAAAATATGAGCCTTAAGGACTTGTCTGCATATTAGAGACTTACCCTGCTTTTCCTCCAGAAATATAATTTGGAATCTATAGCTCTCCTTCTTCCTATTTTCCCCAGAAGAACAATCCTGTAAGATTGGCTCGGTTGGGCCTCTTGTGAGCTTCCATAACTGAGAATGTCCCAAAGGTTCTTTTTTCAAGAGGCAACAGGATTTTCTGGTTTTTCTTTGAAGACGTTTCACTTCTTATCCCAAAAGCTTCTTCAGTTCTGACTGGATAGTGGGAAATAGAAGGATTTATACTCCTTGCAGACAGCTGGTCATTTGCATTCTTTTTGAGAGTCATTGAGACCACCTGGAGATTTATCTGTGTAGTCAGGATCATCTGAGTAGTGCAAATGGGTGTGGAGCCTTCTTGAACTGTTGAAAGAACTGTGTTGTAGACTGGAGATACCATGTTTTCCCCAAAATAAGACCCAATCAGAAAATAAGCCCTAGAATGATTTTTCTGGATACTCGTAATATGAATCCTACCCCAAAAATAAGCCCCAGTTAAGATTGTCAGCCATCCAGACACATTTTAGTACTGTGTTTCCCCAAAAATAAGACCTAACTGGAAAATAAGCCCTGGTGCATCTTTTGGAACAAAAAAATAATATAAGACCTGGTCTTATTTTGGGGAAAACATGGGTAGATTATGTCATATCCCCCCCCTGTTGAGAGGGCTGTTCAGTTTTGACATAGATGGCCTGTTTGATCCCTCTTTGAAACCAGAGGTCCTCTCTATCCAAACTGTGGACATTGCTGTCTTCAAAAGAGTGGTCTTTGTCTTTTAAATGCAGAGGGACTGCTGAATCCAGTCCCAATGGGAAAAAGCACCTTTGGGACCAACCACAGCCTGGGTGACTGGCAATCTTGATAGACATAACTGATAATGCATTTGACCATGGATCTCTAGTTCAAAAAATACCCCAGGTCTAAAAACCAAAGATTATTTGCAATCTACATTGCAAGCAGACACTAACCGGTAATGATATTAATGCAAAGGACATGTCTTGAAAAAAGGAGCTCCCAACCGGCTTCACCGAACTCTGGCTAATTCTGCTGCTAAGGTCACTGGTTCTTTCAATTATTGCTGTCATCAGAGTATTAGGGCAGACAACGAGGGATTGGAAGTTGATCCTCTTGTACAGCTGAGCTCACACATTGCTCCAAGCTGCAATATAGCTTGTTTGCCTTTGCTTGCAATGTTGGACAACCCTGTCATGATCTTTTGTAAGCTGTTATGATACCGTCAGTAAACCAGGATTTTAAAAAGTATAGATTCATACGAAGCCTAAATCGAGCCAAAGGCCACGCTAGTTAAACGACGTGGCTCAACTGGCCCTGGAATAAAGAAGCTCCAAGAAAACGTACCTTTTCCAGATCTACAACACTGAGTTGCATGCCAGGATCTAACATTTTCCACTTTAAAGGGGAAAACTAACGAAGAATTCTGCTGAGAACAATCCCAAATTGCGAGCAACAGGTCTGAGCTACAGACATTGCAATCTATTCCCAACCATAATGATGCCATCAGGATGAAAGTAAGCTGTGATATCACACACTCCGGCAGGCATCCACAGGGGGATCGAAAAAACACAAGATGCCAGATGTGGCACATATGCGAAAGGAAACAGGCCTTGCATCACAACACAACACCACATTCACCATTTGCCCTTTTTTTAACCCTTCCCTTTCAGATGTTACTCATGTAGGATCAGTGGCATGTAAACCAGAGTAGTTCTATCTGGCCAAGTCTTTGCACAATCTCTTTCCATATTCTTCTTATGGCCCAGTTGAAGTCCATGTGCTAGAGTATGCACTATCCTTATTGCCATTACATCCCCTTCTCTGGTGCCTGTTTCTTCCACAATTTAAAAAAAAAATTGTAGAAATTCTGACCAACCCAGTGAGGATCATGTATTAAATGTTGCTAGGAGATTCTGTGCTCCTAGACTTTAATTAGGAATTAAATATTTTGACATGTACAGCTTACCAGTTCTTGTTTCTGGGTGCCCTTCTTGTGGATATGAGGAACAGGAGTACCCTCCAACATTCAGGCGCCATGGGAGACAATCCCAAGTTTACAGCTTTTATTTAATGTTGTAAGCCGCCCAGCGTCACTGTGTGTGAGCTGGATGGCCATAAGAATTTGTAAGTAAAATAAATTATTAACCTACAGCAGTGTTTCTCAACCTTGAGAACTTTAAGATGTGTGAATTTCAGCTCCTAGAACTCTTCAGCCAGCAAAATGCTGGTTGGGGGATTCTGGGAGTTGAAGTCCACACATCTTAAAGTGGTCAAGGCTGAGAAACATTGACCTACAGGATGTGAGCAGGGTCACAAGGTCTTCAACAAATCTTAATATTACTAATGGGGTAAAACCACCCAGAGAACAAATACTCTCTGCATTAGGTTCATAATTTTTGAGATCTTACAATGAATTGAAGATCTGCTCTTTGTTCTTTGTAAGGGATAACACCCCTGCCTGTAATTCTTCAGAGTGAATCTCAGATTCAGCACATGCTGGTCTATGAAGGCACGCACTCACATACACACTTCCAGGCCTGCTGAACCACGTGTGGCAACACTTCAAGCTGTTCTCTGGAGCAACCCCTCCTCCAGGCATCTGGATTATGTCCAAGATGAACTGTAATGAATGTAATAGAGAAGTGACTGGAAAACTCTTGTCTGTTTCCTTTCTCCCCTAAATGCCATGGCATCAGTCCAAGGAATCCGTCTCCTGGCTCTTGGCAAGCTTGTCTTTCACCACATCCTTTCACCTGTGTTTTTCAGCTTATATCTCTATAGCCAAAATAAAGGGTTTGACGTTCTCCTTCTTCTTGTGATGGCAAGAGGAAATTAACTGCCATTGATATCTGGTTACAACATTCTCATATGAGAACGTGTGATGAGAGTTGGATAAGATATTTCCTTGGTGCTTTCAACTCTCAAAATCATGTCTTCTGAGGAAGTCTTCATGAGGAAATTCTGTGGAAGCAAAACTGGGCATCTACCACTGTCATTACTGTATTGGGTTTCAACTGCAAGAGGTAGGGAATGGTATTGGGAGACTCTTCTATCTCCCTTGCCCAAATAACGTGGCCAACTTTAGAAGTTACTGAATGGGAGAATATTGTTTCTTAGCTGCTCCACCTCAGGCAGAAAACTACTTTGGACCAGGTCTGGGACAAAGTCATCAGGAGAAAAAGTTACTGCCAGCCAGGGGTGCGCTGATACCAGTTCGCACCGGTTTGGGCGAACTGTTTTTTAATTTTATGGTCAGTTGGGCGAATCAGTAGTTCCCACCCCTGGCTGGCCCTGCCCACCCTGCCCCATCCCTCCCAAGAGTCTCCACACGGCCTGTTTTGGATCGCAGGTAAGTGCAGGGCCCGTGTGGAGGCTTGGGGAGGGTGAAAAAACGGGCCTCATGGAAGCTCAGGAAGGCCAGAAACAAGCCCGTTTCCGGCCTCCAGAGAGCCTCTGGAGGCCAGGGAGACCGTTTTTGCCCTCCTGGGGGCTCAAGGAAAGCCTCCAGAGCCCGAGGAGGGGGGAAATTTTCGCTCCCAAAGTGATGTAGGAGGCTGACTAGACCACGCCCACCATGGCCACATTTACCAAACAACTGGGCAGAGAACTGGTTGCTAAATTATTTGAAGCCCACCCCTGCTGCCAGCTCAAGTCATTCTGTGAAGCCAAATATTCATGGCAGCCAACTTTAACACATGGAGAGACTGGCTTAAATAGAGACCAGGAACCACCGCAAGAGTCCTCTGTCTCCCTCTTTACTAGCTAAAATGAGCTGGTAGCAGCCTCCTTTCAGGAATCGGTGCTTCAAGAAGTTCCATCCATCAACACTGGACTGGAGACAGATTGAGTAAGATTATGCAGAAGGAAATCAATCACAATGGTGATCATGGAAACTCACTGCACACACACAATCCTTCATTTTTGCTCCTGATCCAACAGTAATGGCATCTCTAACCAAAGGATACGATGTACTTGAACGTCCTCAGCAGAACAGTCAAAAGGGCACATGTAAGCAAATTTCAGAGCTCTGCAGAAAGTAACAGCTAATCAGTCTCAATAGTCCCAGTGACAAGGTGATCCTTAAGCTCTTAAATGAATTGGTCTTGGAGCAAGAAGATGGGAAGAATCAGAAGAAGCGGTTTTGTGCCACTTCAAGCCACGTCCACAGAGGAGTGAACTCCCAAAGTTCCAAACAGAGGGGACAAAAATACATTCCCAGGGCAGGGATCAAACTTGTGTATATCATATGTCAGTGCTTGTCAACATCAGCAACTTTAAGATACGTGGACTTCAACTCCCAGAATTCTTGAGGCAGCATGCTGGCTGGGGAAGTCAGGGAGTTGAAGTCCACGCATCTTAAAGGTGCTGAAGTTGAGAAACAAGGTTGTAGGTAGTCAATCACCCCAATAGAATAAGTGAGAATTGGTGGCACAATCTTCATGTCTCAGAAATGCAGTGTGTTAGATCTTTGGTATCATCAACAATGGTTCTATCCTTCTACTAGTCCTCAAATAGCCAAAATAGCTTTTTTTTTTTAATTGAACAGGCAGTGAAATGGAAACCTCTTATGATGGATGTTGGTGTCACTGCTGTTCCTTAAGTTGGCTGGGATCTTTTAAAATTGCTAGGAAATTTCCCTTTTAAGGTCCTGTCCTTCTCTTCCAGGAGAGTATATGAGATGCGCAATTTTTTTCAAGTGGATGGACCCTATTAAGAAAGTGTTGCTTCACCAAATGTCTGCTGAGGGACCAGGAGTGTCTGCCCCAAGTAGGGCGAGGTATGACAAGCCACATCCTGCAAGGATATCACCGCTCAAGCCCTTCGTTTGCATACCCTACCAGGAGCCTGCATCATGACGTCACTGCAGGGCGGGGTTTGCATAACGCCATCACTGGGCATGCTCACAAAAGGATTCCTTCTTTGCTTGCGGGCAAAAAGCAGGTCAGCATCCCATCCAGCTTGTTTTCTGCTGATAATTGCCAATTACTGACAGAGAGCAAGCGCGCTATCACCTGAAACCGCTAGCCTGTTTTTTTGCTAGCAAGGAATAATTAAACAGCTTTTATTTATTTATTTGCTGCCTTGAGTTTGGATTTTTTTAAAAAAATAAAAAATAAAATAAAAATGCAGGGACCCAGTTATTTCATTAGCTTCGCTGGCAATAGAGGAGACATCCCTCCGTGAGGCAAGCTTGCATATTCACAAAACAGCTGCCATTGTGAGTTTGGCCAGTTGCTAAAGACCCATTTGCCAGTTGTTCCTTGCTTAAACCCCTCATTCTGAAATGATGCTGCAGACTAACCCAACTTACTTCGTTTTTTTGAGGCATGAACAATGCCCTAGGCTTCTATCTTCCATCCTCCATTTTTAACAATTAAAGTATTTATAGAGACTTTATGGGGCCAGAAAACGTCTCTCAAAATGCCAGCAGCCTATGTTTTGCAGAACAGAATGCTACTTCGCCCTTCTTTCTTTCTTTTTCTTTCTTTCTTTCCTTTTTTCTTTCTTTCCTTCCTTCTTTCCTTTCTTCTTCCTTTCTTCCTTCCGTCCTTCATCTTCCTTCCCTTTTCTTTTTTTTCTTTCTTTCTCTCTCCCTTTCTTCCTTTTCTTTTCCTTCCTTCCTTCCTCCCTTCCTCCTTTTCATTTTCTTCCTCCCTTCCTTCCTTTCTTTTTCTTCCTTTCTTTCTCTCCTCCTGCTTTCATTTCTTCCTTCTTTTTTCCTTCCTTCCATCCTCCCTCCCTTCCTTTCTTTTCTTCCTTCCTTCTTTCCTTTTCCTTTCTTTCTCTCCTTCTTTCCTTCCTTCCTTTTTGCCTTCCTTTCTTTTTCCTTTCTTTCTCTTCCTTTCCTTCCTTTTTTCTTCCTTCCTTTTTCTTCCTTTTCTTTTCTTCCTTTTCTTTTCTTCCTTTCATTTTCTTTCTTTCTTTCTTCTTCCTGTCTTTTTCTTCCCTTTCCTCCTTTTTTTCTTTTTTTCTCTTTCTTCCTTAATTTATCTTCCTTTCTTTCTCTTTTCTTTCTCTTTCTTTCTTTCTTTTTTCCTCTTCCTTCCTTCCTTTTTCTTTCTTCCTTCCTTCCTCACTCTCCTCCCTCCCGCTTTCTTTCATTCTTTCTTTCT
>JANHFL010002044.1:37119-52396 GCA_032468155.1 Oxyrhabdium leporinum | reverse complement strand
CCCCCCCCCCCAATCGTTAAAATTACATTACCTTTTCTATAACACTACGAAGAATATTTCTCTTCCAATCTACTGAGATCATCTTTTATAGAATAGAATCATAGTGTTGGAAAAGACCTTGGAAGTCTTCTAGTTCAAACCCCTGTCCATAGCAAGAGACATTATTTCATCCCAGACAAATGATGGTCCAATCTTTTCTTGAAAGCCTCCAGTGATGTTGCACCCATACCTCCAAGAGGCAAGATGTTCTATTGATTAATTGTTCTCATTGTCAGAAAATTTCTCCTTAGTTCCAGGTTGGGTCTCCCTTTGATGAGCTTCCACCCATTGCTTCTTGACCTACCCTCAGGTGCTTTGGAGAATAAACTGACCCCCTCTTCTCTGTGAGAGCCCCTCAAGTATCATAAGACAACTCTCATGTCACCCCTAAACCTTCTCTTCACTAGGCTAGACATAGCTAGTTCCCTTAACTGTTCACCATATGATTTAGCCATCAGACCCCTTATCATTTTTGTTGCTCTTCTCTGCCCTATTTCCGGGGCAGTATGACAAGCAATGCAGAAGTTGTTTTTTTTAAAGAAATGTATGCTTGCGTTGTCAAATGTGTTCTTCACAGATTGCTTGTAATCTAATAAACATAGCATAGCAAGCAAGGACAATGAAAGTGAAGGGAGAGCAAAAAAAAAAGGTCAAGTCTCAGTTATGCTCTCTCTTTTTTTTTATTAATGAAGCCAATCAAAACAACAATTGATGGAATTCTCTGAATGAGACGTATCTCGTGGGAAAAGCCTGACTTTTCTCCCCCAAAATTTCCAGCAGTTCCCCAATGGCATAGTCATTGATGGTATTCTTGTAAACAAGTAGAAGCTCCATGACCATGATTCCCTAGAAGATTCGTAGAGAGGGATTCGGCCACCTTGAGACCATAATGGCCAGAAGACGGAGTTCATGTTTCTCCACTTTTCCTGGCTTGTCCAGGAGAAACTTGGCAGATGGAAACAATGTACCTGTCGGTCTGTTGTGTTCCAGCATTTGGCAGAATCATCACTACTGGAGTTTACAGAAGGTGAATGGAGACCAGGGATGATTCCTCAGTCTCCTCCCTTTTTGAGAGTTGCTGGCTGTGACCGGCTGAGAAGAAGGCAATTGCTCCTCGTTGTGAGAGTCTTTCTCCCACTCCCTTTGAAAGTTGACAGCTGGAACGGCCACCACTGGATTCTGCACTAGTAAGGAAGAGTCTAAAGGTGATGGCTCCCAAATGGGCTCATGAAGAGGGCCTAGGTGATGTCCCTTCTTATGGCTTTCAGATGCAGTGACTCCTGGTGACTTTTGATCCGGGAGAACAAGGCCAAAAGGCTTCTGGTTCAAATTATTAATAGATGTTGGTTCTTTCTTCTTTCCTTTCTGACAACTTGGCAGTGACATAACCACAGGTAGAAATGGTTTCGAAGATGAAGATTCTAATGGTATATTCCAGATAGGTTCATGGAGAGGACCTAGATAATCCCGTTTCCTGTTTTTTGAGCTTCCAAATGAAGTAACCCCCGACAAAGTTTGTCCTAAGACCACTGCTTCCGGTGGTGATGGTGGTGGTGGAGGTGGTCGTGGTCGTGGTGCCAAGCCAACCTTGCAGAACATATCTGGTGGTGGTTTCTTCTTCTCCAGATGACAACTGCGCAATGGGATAAATAGTTCTGGAGAAGAGGGATGCAGTGTTGGTTGACCCCAGACGCTCTCAGGCCTAGGATTTTTCATGTTGTCCATCCACCTCTGACATTTGCATTGTGTTTCGATCACTGGTGGAATCCAATTTCGTTTGGAAGAGTTCAAAGGGAGTCCAGAAGGCTGTTGCTCGAAAGCAGCCTGGCGAGGAGCACCTGGCTCCTTGTCACTTTGCGTTGGATTGCCATGAGTTGGAAGAATCTCTGGTGAATCACATTCCAAGGACGAAGAGCTGAGTGACGCTTGTTCCCAGGCCGGCACAGGATAAAAACCTGGTTTTCTGCTCATTTCCTGCTGCTAGTTTCCAGAGAGAGCACGTGACAGTTGGTAGTATCTCTTGTGAGTAGGTAATACTCACTGGCAATCTCCATCAAGCTTATGAGCTGACCTGATCTGCCTCTTAATTCTTTCAAGAGTGGGTATTAGAATAGCCACTGCTGGAGAATCTGCTGAGATTTATTGTGGCTTCCTATCCAGGATTTGTATCAATCGCTACCATGTTGATGTTGTATGAGTGTGGCTGATAATGAGATAGAGTTGGACATCTCAATTTTTGCTGACTCTGGTCATTGTTGCATGGATATATGTGTTGTCATGGGTGCTGGAGGAGTCATCATCATCACCCATCACTGATGAGCAGGAACCATAGCAATTACAGTGATAATAATTGGCTACTGATGGGGATGATCCCTGTTTTCCCTTGACTTTCTTGTGTGGGGAGCTGTGGTAATTATTACTAGAAAAGGGGCTCCTGGATAGGTTTACCAATAGTTACAGAAGGTGATTCATTCAAGAAACAAGGTTACCTGTGAAATGGCATTTTGATTGGCTCACTCAAGAGAGCATTTGATCGAAATAGTATATATGTAGTATATGCTTCATGCTCTTATGAAATCATGGAGTTGGGAAAGGCCTTAAAATTCACATTTTCACCCAAGCAAGAATTTCAGTTTAAAGCATATCTGGCAGATAAGCTTCCAACGCCTGCTTGAACACTGTAGAATGTAGTCAATATGGGAAGTTCATCCCTTCTATTCACTATCGAACGGTTCTTATACTGTAATTAGATTTTTTTCCCCCTAACATTCAACCAGACTCTTCCTCTTGCTTGAAATAGTGATCCTGTGCCCCGCATTCTGTGTTCTTGATGTTCTTCTGTGTGACTTCTGTTTAGCTACAATATTTGGAGAGTGTTATTTTATCCCTCTCACACTCCACCTCCAGTCATCTTAAGACAAAACGCCCTTGGTTCCTTCAGCCTTTCATTGTCAAATTTATTTTCCATCTCCCTTACTACTGTATCTTCATTACTCTTCTTTGCACCTTCTTGTTTCTCCCCCCAATCTCTTTCAAAATGAGTGTCCAGAAATAGACACCATATTTAAGCTAGAGTATAACCAAAACAAAATACAGGCAAACTATTAATTCCCACCACAACTGTGAAACTATACTTTTATTGAAACCATCCAAAATTGCATTAATATTTTTTTTGCAGCTAAGCCTCACAATTGACACATATTCAGCTGGTAATCAAATACAACTACGAGCTTCTTTACATAAGTTCTTGTCATGTATACCAACCGTCTATGCTTAAATGGAAGGTGGAAAAAAGTTCATGCATAGGCATTATTTTAAGGAATTCTGCTGAACACCCAGATATTGTAGGACAAGGGTGTCAAATTCAATTTCATCGAGGGCCGCATCAGGGTTGTGTTTGACCTCGGGGGGGGGGGCAGAGTGGGCATGGCCAGCTCAATTCACTCATGTTGGGGGCACCTGTGGTGGCCCAAGCACTATGCCAGCTGCAACGGCCTCCTGCAACCCTCTGCCAGCGAAAACAGAACTCGGGAGGGCCGCACACGGCCCTCCCGAGCTCCGTTTTCACTGGCAGAGGCACCATGGGCTGCCCCGCAGGCCAGATCTAAGCACCCCACAGGCTGGATCCGGCCTGCAGGCCTTGAGTTTGACACCCCTGTTGTAGGACAATTGAAGCATATCTGATATAGAACACTGATGCATTTAGTCACTATTGCTTGTATTTCAGATAAGAATATTACCGAACCTTTGTGGAATTGCTGAATATTCAACATCTGAAGCATGTGCTCTACAAATGAGCTGCCACCCAGCACATTGGAAGTTGTACTCTAACGAGGCAAACACTTATGAGAGCTCTACATTAAATGGTAAGCCCTCTACATGTTTTCAGAAGTGTGTTCTCCTGCTAAAGCTGTGTCCTCTGCTACAAAGAATGCCACTAAGCTACTGAAATTGCTTTGGGGAAAACCTTTAATAGCCAGTGGGTATTTGATTCCCCCCCAAAATTAGACCCAATTTAGTATGTTGTGGTTGGAGATTAGCAAGCCCACATTTGAGATCCGAGTGCTGCCATGGGGCAGGGTCTCTCGTCCGTTGCTCCAGCTTCTACCAGGGACATGAAAGGAGCCCCCAAATTGGCATCTACCAGGCAACAGTGATGTCACCAGCTAATCCTTTCAGCCCAGAAGTGCCTTGATACTTCTGAAATGAGTGCAATTTACTGTGTTTCTTAAATTTGCAAGCTATCTAATGGGAGAGCAAGAATCCTTAATACTTTTCAAGGTTGTATGATCTTGGAAAAGTAGTGGCAATGTTCCACGTTCATCGTTGTGATGGTGCTAATTTTTGGGACAGTCTTATTACACAGAACAATCTGCTTCATGCACTACACAGTAGAGTTCTTATGGTGATTTTAACTGTTAAAATTATAGAAACCTTGCAGCTGAAATGAGTTACCATCTCATAAAAGTGGAACAAAAAGTATGAGCAGTGGAAGGAAAATAAGAAAACAAGCCAAGTCATTGCTTGGGTATCTTCATTTTTTTTTTTTTTTTTTACCAAAACAGGCCCAGATGTACCGGCTACTGGTGGTATTGGAAGGAGTAAGAGAACTCATGGGCAAGTAGTTACAATCAGGCTCTTGAGAAAGGGCTTCTTGTATCTAGCCTCTCTTTTTGACAGAGTTGGCACCATTTAAGGAAAGAGAATTCCAATCATTCCCAGAGTGTCTCATGGAGGGGACCCAAGGGTCTTCCCCCTACTTCTTGGCCTTTACCAGGTATGATGCCTACAGATGATGCCCGTTCTAGGCACGGGGAGCCTATTGGCAGTCGGCACCATGTGGGCTCATGGAGATTGCCAAGATGACTACTACAACGTGGAATGGTCACCGAAGTAGTGTGTTGAGGTTGGGAGGTATCTGACAAGGGCAGTGGATCTAGCTGGCCCTGCTCCTTGTGACCATTATCTAGTTGAATTGGCTCAGGTGGAGTCTGCAGTAGGAGGGAAGAGCCCAATGGTGGTTGATCCCAGAGAGGCTCATGCAGAGGTCCTAAATGTCTCTTCATCCCTTTCTGGCAGCTATTAGGTGCAGTAGTGAATGATGGTGACTGTTCATGTTGAGAGGAACCTGATGCATCAATAGGATCTGCTTGCCTTTCTGCCCTCTTCTGAAAGAGGGGATTTGGAATGTTCAGTGGTGATGGAACTCGTTGCAGGAGGTAGGACACGAATGGCATTCGGCACCGTACAGGCTCATGGAGAGGGGTAAAATGCTGCCTCTTCCCTTTTTCACGATTGCCAGATGCAACAGCCACTGGTGGAATTTGATCTGGGAAGGTGGAGCCCAATGACTGTTGGGTCAAAGTAGGCCCATAAATATGATTCAGATGACTTGGCCTTATCTTCCGATATTTGCCAGATTGAATGGGTTCCGGTGGAGTCTGGAATAGAAAGGTCTCCAATGGCGGCTGATTCCAAACAGGTTCATGAAGTGGGCCTAACGATCTCATTATACCCTTCTTGGAGGTCCTCGGATCAGCAACTTCTGTGGGGGTTTTCTCTGGAAAGGAGGTAGCTGATGCCTGTTGCTTCACGCTAGGACCGTGAAGGTACAGCGGTCTGTCCTTCTCTTTATGAGAACTGCCAAATTCAATAGGTACTGCAGGGGTCTGCAAGAAGAGAGAGCTACCCAAAGGTGGTTGTTCCCAGACGGGCTCGTGGAGGGGGCCTAGACATCTGTTCATCCATTTCCTACACTTGCGTGGAGGAATGACCACTGGCGGAGTCGGTTCTATTTCAATGGAATTCACTGGCGGTTGGTTCAAGATGGGCTCGTGGAGAAGACCTGGCTCTTTGTCAATCCCCAGATGATAGCCATGAGGAGGAACAATGACTGATGGGATCTTTTCTACAGAGGGAGAGTCCAGTGAGGGTTGTTTCCAGACAGGTTCGTGGAGAGGGCTTGCTTCGTTGGTTACTCCATTGTGATATTTGTCAAAGGGATTTGCCATTGATGTTGTCTCTTCTGGGTGGGAGGAGCCCAACAACCATTACCCCCAGCTAGGCTCATGAAGAAAGCCCATCCATTTTTCTCTCCATGGTGCTGGATGTGTGGTGGAATGGCCACTGGTGGTGATGTTTGCCGAGACTTATTGCGGTTTTCTGTTAAAACTTTGCAGCGTGTCTCTGCATGGCGATGTTGCATGGATGGGGTTGATGAGTTGATGGATTGAACATCCCACACTTTTGTTGCCCTGAATCATTATTGCATGGCTAGATGTGTCATCATGGGGGATGGAGAGTAGCCCTTTCCTATGAGGACCTGTGGTAGTTATTATTTTCCCTGGCTTGGCTTGCTTGTACTGAGAGCGACAGCAGTTGCTTCTTTTTTATATGCGGTTCCTGAAATCATTTGTGATGTCATGTGAGTGTGAGAGATTTGTAGTACCATGGTAACTGAGCCATTCTTTGTGGACATAATATTCTATGAAAACTAGAGTCAAGCAGCGTTTTCTCTTGCACTCTACTTATATATTTAGATCCGGAAAGAAAAGGCTGACAAATTTCTAAAGCCAATTAAAGATAACCAGCAGGATCTCCCTGCCAGAGATTTTCAATTTTTCCCTAGGTAATAAAAAAAAAACCACCACCTAGAATCCGAATGGCATTCATTAAGAAACTTCCATCTCATCTGGGTCTTGGCTGGTCAATGGCTTCTTGCTCTATCCTTCACTGAACTCGTAGACATCATCTCTGTGCTCAAGACTAGATAGACATTATCCCTCCTTCCAAGACTGGTCACCTTAAAAGGTTAGGAGTCGATTACAGCCATACCTTGGTATTCAACTTTTTTAAAACGTGTTGAATTTGGTACTAGATGCATTTTGGCACGACAATCTTGTCCTGGTATCTGTTTGTTTGGTACTGGACACGCAAGCTAGAGCTCGTGCCTCACTACCTTTTCTGGCCAAAACAAAGGGTCACATTATAAGTCATGTGGTTTGTTTGGTACTCATTTTTGGTACTCATGCCTCCCAGAAACAACTGACGAATCCCAAGGTATCACAGTATATAAATAAGAGGCAAAATGTGCAAGAAGTATTATATACAAAATGAATTTAACTTAGGCTCAACACTTTCTGAACACTTACTGAAATGTTTGTGTTTAAAACAAGAGTTTTAAACACACCAGGAATATTTTAACTCTGGTTTGTTGAGTAAGCCACAGTAGCTACTGGTAGAATCAGCTATAACACCATGTCATACACCACAGATTTCTAATCAATGATTGGCTTAAATGTTATCAGATTAATGTGATTTATCATGATGTGTTAATCGAATTAGAATATACCTAGGATAGGCCATATATTTCCCTCTCTTTTTTTGGCTGTATTCAAACAACATACTTAATCAGATCATTGCACATTTTGACAAATTTTATGCTGGTTACTTTTAATCTTGGTTATTGCTGAGGATGTCTTAGTGCATTGTGTGAACACCGCCAATCCAATCCTGAGAAATCAAGCTTTAGTCTATTACAGCTTAATTATTTGAGGAGGTGTTGCACGTTTTCTTACTTGGCGTTATTGCAAACCCTCTTGGAATTATAAAACAGGTTGCAGCTCCCTCAAGTGGCCTAAATTAGACACCTACAACCCACAACTGTGTTTCTCTAAAATGCACATTGAACAAAGTATAAATTTTATACTTTAGATTTGTTTACAATGAGGTAAAAACAAAACAATATTGTTGAAAAAAAGATACTTATTGAGTCTACAGGTCAATTAATTGCTATTCACTTTTTAAAATATGTCAGCTAGCCACTTCAAGCTTGATGCCCTCTCCTAGTCAAGGGGAATTTTGTTTAAGATTGAATACAAATTTCCTTTTAAAACCATTTCTTTTGGAATCGTTTTAGGCATTTCTTAGAAGGCCAACAAACTGGGTTCCATGATAGTTGCAGTCCTATCCTTGTGAGTAGACGCCACTGAACTAAATAGGATTTACTTTTGAGCAGACCTAAGTCAGGTTCCCATATGGTTTGGATTTGACTTAACATTAGTTTGCTCAAAAAATAATGATCATGGTTTATTATTACTGTATTTCAAGTATTTCTGCTCATATTCAGAAGACAGCCTCATAAGGAAACGTATTAAGAGATATCTTTGGTTAATTAAAGGAACCCTATCACTATAAGAAACAAGATAATACCATTATCTCCCCCTGGAACTAAGACTGATGGTTTAAATGAAGTTATCTACATTAACATATCATCTTGGTCTTTTCTGACTAGAACCGTCTTCGGCAAAAAAAATAATACCATTTATTATGTAACCCATCATACAATCACAAGAACTTTGCCTGCATCTGAGTACTTCCTCTCATCCATTTTCTTTTAAATACTCCTCTCTGGACTTAAAAGTCAATGCAAAACTTCTTTGAATGCTTAGGGATAAAACCAATATATAAATACAGTGGATGGACATATTCTGAATTATTTTGACACAGGCTATTCATTGTAACCTGCAAACTTAATTTATGGCTTCGGGTTATGAGGTGAATCCAGCTAACGGTGTCTTAAGACTATAAGCCATCTTTAGGTCTGTATAGGAGCCAAGCAATAGAATACCCCCCCAAACCCCTCTCCCCCCACAAAAAAATACAACCATTTTCTTCAAAAGCACTGCATAAGCACATTGTGAAATCAGGAAAAAAAAAAAGGTCAGTCAGTCAGTTAGAATACTTTGACCTGGTGCGCTATATTGAAAATACTCAAACGAAACACAAATCCAGATTCCAAAGTTCTGTATTTTTCAAAATAAAGATCACACATTGTTTAGAGACAATCTACACAAGAGTTACAAAAAATAGTTGCCCAGGCATAAGCATACACAGGTTTGTTAATTATACACATATGGTTACAAGTGTGCTCGCAAAAAGGTTCGTTGGAAATATACACAAGGCTCTGTAAATGTACACCGTGTAGTGTTACAATTCTATATTCAAACAAGGAAAATTGACAGTATGTTACATTCACTTACAAGTAGACAAAATGCAAAATACAGTTTATCTTCTGTACAAAAAGGCAAAGTGATTTCACACTTTACAAGGTGAAGGGGGGGGGGCTCTGATTGAAAAGGAATAAGGGGTGTGTCTTTTTTTTTTTTTTGCTGCCACAAAATAAGTAAAACGTTTTTCTTTTTCAAAGAGTCAAATAAACACTATTTTTTAACTGAATCGTTTTGTGTGTAACGTTTAGAAAGGATTGCTACTCTCTTGACTAGGTGACAAATAAAAAAAAAACCCCAAGCATTTTCTTTTAAACAGTAACCAGGCTGTATAAAGAGAACATTTCCTTCCAAAGAAAAAAATTTACTTCTGGTTGAAAGTACAATTTACAATATACAACACTATATGCTACGACCATAAAAGGGGTGAATATACACTGAAATGCACAGGTTTTGCTAATTTATTTTCTTACCAAAAATGGGTTTATGTTGATTCAAACTTCTCCACATTTACATTACAGAGGTTTACAAATGTACAATTGTACAATCAAAAGTATGTTCCACTACTAGGGTACATTATAGATACAGATTAGACATCAAAACAAGAAAATACTACAAATTTTTATATATGCAAAGTCTACACCAAGTATACACTATATATTTATAGAAGCAAGACCAAAGTTGAATTGGATTCTTTTCTACATGCTAAATAATTTAAAAAAATTGCCTCTGTGTTAACAGAAGAACTGTAGTAGGCAGTAACCACACACCAACCAGCTATTTAAAAAACTCTTGGTGTGTGTGTTTTTCCCCCAAAGTTGACTGCTAAGCTCAATTCTTTAGCACTTTGTACTATGAAAAAGGAATTTTTAAAAGTCTGTGAAACTTAAAAACTTACCTTAAATTGAAGCTTTAGCAAATTGATTTTTTTTTTAAATTTATAAACAGTGTTAAATGCAGATCTGCGCAATTTAACTAAAACTTCTCCTTGAGTGTGGACTAAAAGAGAACAAAACAGTTGTTTCCAAAAAGCTCTCCTGTAAGGTAGAGGAGTTAAAAACGTTTTCTTTTTTTTTTTTAATTTCATATTAGCCACTTTGAAAGTTTCCATATTTGAAATAGTTACATCAGTGAACAAAAATGTGGCTTTCCATGTACATCTGTTGCCTATGTACAAGAATTCTATACACCACTGAAACAGCAGGGCAATTTAAAAAAATAATTAGTACATGTTATGCAGGATAAAATTAAAGAAATTTACAAAGGGTTGTTTTTTTTGCCTCCCCTCCCAGCTTTTTTCAGTTTAAATTTGTTGACTAGTTTTATTTTGTCGTTCTCATAATATCTATATGTTGAGCAACCATGAATATTTTTCAAAGTATATATTAGAGCTTGACAGGTTGCTGGTTGTGAATTCCAGGTACTATGGTCACAAATTCTCTTCTGCAGCTCAATGTTTCAGATGATGCCGTTTGGTGGTCCACAAATAGGCCCAAGGTCAACCCCGTTCTTCATGTAATACTTCTCCAGCTTGGCCAAGATGTGTTTCCCGTACGTATATTTGCGCAGAGTGGCAATGTGAGGTCGGATCTAGGGGATGAGGGTAGAGGAATTTAAGCACAAGTGGTTCACAAGTACACTCACACAAGTACACTATGACTGCTGAATTACATAGGATGATGAAACTTCAGATCTGGGTATCATCCTGGATTACATATAAAAATAAATAGTCTGACAGGTGGTAAATCAAGATGCCAGAGAGTGGATTTAATAGCAATAGCACTTATACAGCGCTTCACAGCGCTTTACAGCCCTCTCTAAGTGGTTTACAGACTCGGCATATTTTTTCCAACAATTTGGGTCCTCATTTTACACACCTTGGAAGAATGGAAGGCTGAGTCAATCTTCAGCCTGGTGAGATTCGAACTGCCAAATTTCAGGCAGCCAGCAGTCAGCAGAAGTAGCCTGTAGTTTCTGCAGTCTAACCACTGCGCCACCATGGCTAATGCAAACTTTGAACTAGGCAATGAATGGCAACAGCCATTTCTGCCTTCACAAAGATAGTGCCATGATCTGTTGTAAGGCTGAATTCAGAGATCAATGAAACTAAGTTTAAAAACTAAGTTTTTAAAAAAAAAATAAAAAGAAAAGAAACTAAGTCAAACTGGGGATGATTAACCTTGGAAACTTAGTTGAACTCGCAGATGCAAAACAGAGGTGCCAAGTTTTGACTAGCCAGTATTAGGGAGACACATCTGCATGCAATGATTTGTACTTCCTCTGAAATTTCCCCATATTTATCCAATCCCAGTAAAGATTTGGGATTCTTCCAAATAATGCATTGTAATGTATATGCGACACCCAATCCCCTGGTAGTCATCATGGTTGTGCATTAAAATAGCGGTCCACAACCTTTCTGGCTTGTCTTGGGGGAGGAGGGGGAATAGTTATATGAGAGGGGCAGGTGCGCACGCTTACGCAAATGGAGCTGTGTGCATGCGCGCATGCACCCACTGTTTGCATTGCCCTGTTCCAAATGGACCATAGCCCGGGGGTTGGGGACCCTTGCATTACAGGAATGCCCCTTCATTTGCATGAATCCTCTTCATGATTATTCAGTAATATAAACTGAAGTGCTGTGATGGCGCAGTGGTTAGAATGCAGTACTGCAGGCTACTTCTGCTGACTATTGGCAGTTCAAGTCTCACCAGGCTCAAGGTTGACTCAGCCTTCCATCAGTCTGAGGCGGGTAAAATGCGGACCCAGATTGTTGGGGGCAATATGCTGACTCTGTAAACAGTTTAAAGGCCTGTAAAAGCACCGTGAAGTGGTATATAAGTCTAAGTGCTATTGCTATAATGCAAAACCAGCAAATATGATTTATTTAAACATTATTTGTATTAGGGAAAGTGAATTTCAAAAAAAAACAAACCCAACCCAAAAAACCCATCATTCAAGATGCTACCCTATAACAAAAACACGGAGAGCGCTTTGACACAGCTTCTGTTGTCCTGATAAGCAACTGGGAAGGGGGAGTGGCATCTTTCAGGTCCTTGGATAGTACCTCCAAGAAACTGGCTGTATTCCAACAAAATAGAACGGGCATATCCAGGCTATCAACTCACCTTGTGCATCACAATCTTCCTTTGGGCTGGCTCTGCCACATCGATCATTTTCTGTACCACGTAATTGGCATACTGATCTTTCATCATGGTGTATAAGGCACTGTGAGGGCCATCATTCATAGTACACACCTCATCAATCAGCATGGCTCGTTCAGTGCGAGAGGCATGCGTGACACATTTCTCCACGACATTGCTGTAGCAAGTCAGAAAGGCTACAGGTTATTTGCAGGCATCCCAACAGGCACTCATATCAATGGGTTTTGCGAAGTATTTCACACATCTCTTAAGTGTGGATACGCACATCCACAGAGGAAAGAGTCATAGAACATTTGAACATCTTCCCCCTCGTTACATAAGAACGCAGACTGGGAAATTGAAACAAATGGTCAGGACTGAATTATAGCCTGAGATTGAGAGACAGTGTCTTCTATAAACAAGTTTTAAAATACGTTCGCTAACGTTGGCTCACTGATATCAAGAGCAACTAGAAGTAATGCACACAGCTGCTATCTACATTCATCTCAAAAACAACTGCTTTACAATATAGAATATACCCATCTCCAACTTCTTCACCTACCCTTAAAGGTATCCCAAATGGATATATACAAAATAGTTGTTTGGGCTAGAATGAAGTGTTTCTAAATACACACTGCACACTGCTTCATATCAACAGGAAAACTGCTCTTAGATGTTCTTAGTTCCTGAAAGAGTAGTAACTTTATCCTCTTCTTAGTATCTACGTTACACTGCACTAAAGCTGCCCGCAGATGGAATTAGATAATACTTTGGTCCTGATTTGGAGAGGCATGTTGGTGCAAACATTCTTGACTCCCATGGATTTGAATTATGTTCCATACGAGGGTGGTACTGGATAAAACTAAGCAACACACCACCTCTATTCTTTCACCTTGGTCTGTTCCATGACTTTTCATGCAGAATTCATGATTTCAGTACCGTTTAGCTTCTCCCCACCTTCCCAATGCCACATTCTGCTTTATGTAACTCTGCCCAATAGAGAGATCTGAAAATACATTTGTGGGATGGGAGCGAAACTAATAAATATTTTATCATTACGAGGAATTCTGAAGCTTCATCTTGAAGCTGTAGCTTTTCTTTCCGTACATGATAAACAGAATCTTTTCCCACTTCAGTTTTTTTTTCCCTACAGCTAATTATTTAGAAATAGACATAAAAGGAATTATGATGATACCTGGCAAATTTGTGCTGACTCAGTACAAGCACGTTGCCTCTAATTTCTGCCACTATCTTGCTTTTATCTTCAGGCCGCCCATGTTCAAGTACATGTTGGATAACATAATTTCCATATTGATCCTGTTTGGGTAGACAATAGGAGATTAAGTCTTTATGTTAAGCATTCTTAAAACACAATTTAATTGTGTAGTACTATGTAATAAGCTGGGCTGTAATCAAATTAACTAATTATAATTTTCACTTATGAAATGGAATACCAAAAATATTGCCTTCTCATCGAATTCTTTCTGCATCAAATGTGTATCCCAACTTTCATTCAGGAATTTAACACAACGTATGAAATGCTTGTGCCTATTTTTCCCCACAAAAGCCTGAGAGGTAGATTGGTAGGCTGAATATGACACCCAGGTGCTATGTTTCCTACTGCTACTCTAACACCTTTAACAGTATAAGTCAATGTTTCTTGGCCTTGGCTATTTGAACCTGTGTGGACTCCAATTCCAAGAATTCTCCAACCAGATTCTGGAAGTTGAAATCCACACATCTTAAAAGTTGCCATGGTTGAGAAATTCTGGTATGCATTTGGTCCTTATTTAGCTACCACAATTGGGATCGACAAACCGAGTTAGTAAGTGAAATCACAACTATGCTCACGATTGTACTTCGGCATTCCTTTGCTTTATAGACCAGCTAAGGTCATACATGCAAGTATTGGCCATTAAATAACTCTTTCATCACTATTGTAACTGTGATTGGTCACTAAGCAAGGCAGTTGTTAAACAAGGATTACCCAAACACCCTGTATTTTCTGCCCTTCTCCAATCTGGTATCTTCTGGATGTGGGGAATTGGACTCTCAAGATTTGCCTACCCAGAATCATCATTGCTGAGAATTTTGAAAGCCCATCACATATCAGAACATCCCAATACCAGAAGTTTGTGCAATTTCATTTATGATTTGACAGATTACCTGCACAAGCTGTTCTGTGTGTTGATGAAGCTCTTCCAGGATAGGGAGGGTCTGTTCAGGTAGACAGTGTTCAAGGATCCTCTGAATGACCCGGCAGCCATATGGATGGGTTGACAAGGCAAACACCTGAGTTCAATAGACAGAGGTGAGGACAGGGTAAAAATCCTTATTCAGAACAGCCTAAATTTAAAACAAACAAGCAAAAAACCCAGCAGGCAGTGTAGCATGTCAGATATTTTTAATACTCGCTTATCACTCACTGCCAGGCTTCCAAAAACTGTGAAACTGAATTCTTTGTACATTTTAAAACTTGATGTTAAAGATCGATGGTGACATGGTGCAGTTGGAAGGAAAAGGGTCATTTGAGCTTTCAAAACGTTGTCATCTTGAACTACCTTGTTTTCCTGCAGTTCTGGAAAAAAGAAGGTAGTCTTGGCCTACTGCAGGCTGGATTACGTGAACACGGCAATGCTTTTAGCTTTCTGCACATGACTTCTTGGCTCTTCTCACGCGCAGGGCCCTAAATTCCTGCTGAAGGATTCAAATACTTGTTTGTTTGGTTTTTTTACTGGCTGTTCTTTATAGAGAGAGATATCCCCATAGGGTGCTTCGACTTTCAATCCCTTCTCAAAACGTAACTCATTTTTATGATTTTTGCTTTTCAGCTCTTTAATTTCAGTCCGAGTACATACACAATTTGCTCAGTGACTTTGGGAAAAATATTTGGAATTTAAACAATGCAAGGCAGGGACGTGAAAATACACCTCCATACCCACACACATATATGTATGAAGAAATTTTCCATCTTTCATTGCTCTTTGCCTCTCCCAACACTTTCCCAGTTACTCTATGAAACAATATACATATATTGGTGGAAAAACAATAATAGTGTCCCCAGTCAGAAATTGGGGGGGGAGGGGGGGG
>JANHFL010002044.1:8918-23174 GCA_032468155.1 Oxyrhabdium leporinum | reverse complement strand
ATAGAGAGAGAGAGAGAGAGAGAGAGAGAGAGAGAGAGAGAGAGAGAGAGAGAGAGAGAGAGAGAGAGAGCGCAACCTATCGCTCATCAAACAGAGCAAAGGGTTCAGGGAATTAAGACAAGACTCTTAAAATCTACAGAGATCTTGTGTTAAGAAATCTACTGCGTGTTTTGATTTAGTATAAGAACAGAGCTTAAACTTTAAAATTGGGGGGGGGGGAATTTTTCCCCATTGTTTAAATAATTACATAGGGCAGTTTACCCACGTTTGATTTTTGGAACAGCTCTATAAACATCCACCCACCCCATAATAAGGCATATATTTTTCTGTTTGCCTTCAGTCTTATTTAAATGAGTGGCAGTTCTTGGGCAAACATTATGTGGGGCTATTTCAGGAGGAATACGAGGCAGGAGAATGTGTTTCTCGGTTAAATCTCTTAAGTAGCTTAATTCATGTCTGGCTCAGAGGCAACGAGTCCTTCCAATAAAAGTTCTCATTATAGACTCAGAGTCTCAGTGAGGGCAAGAGCATCATCACTGCCAGACACAATAAAGGCCAGGATATAAAAATCTTGTAAAAAAAATAATCACATAATCATTTCTGCTTTATCCTCGTACTTTTTTCTTTTTTCTTTTTTTTTTTCTGAAACAATCTCCAGAGTTACTTAACAAAGTGATGAATGGAACAGAGAAGATCATCAGATTTTTACCCATTCGGGACCTGAAGGCTTACCTATGTGAGGCTGATGGGCAGCTGCTAATGCGTATTGCTGTTGTTGGGCTGCTGTCAGTTGCTGGACAGCAAGTGCATTCGGTCTTTGGAACAGCTGAGAAATAAGCAATTTTTTTAAAAAAAAAGACATTAATTTTACAAGTTTACCCCGATGCTCTTAATGCCAGGAGCTCATTTAACATAGATCAGGGGTGTCAAACTCAAGGCCCGGGGGCCAGATCCGGCCCGTGGGGTACTTAGATCTGGCAGCAACTATTCGCAGTGATGAAAGCATAACTCGGCGACCAATCCTCACATTTATGACCTTTGTAGGTCTATAAAGCAAAGCAAAGCTGAAGATAAGCACAGCTGCAATTTTGCTTAGTGACAGCTCTGCTTAACAACTAGGCTACTGGTCCCAATCGTGGTTACTAAATGAGACCTGCCTGCCTTTTATAATATGGAGGAATAACCTGGGACTCTGCAGATTCTATTAAATGGCAATTCTTCTGATGCCTAAAACTTGTCATTCTGGTGAAGCTTAATGGAAGCTCCCATGTTACTCCCTCTTGTTTTACTCTCTTTCTAGCCATCTTCCTCTTTTTTCCAATCTCAAACTAACTACTATTTGGGTCCCCGAGTGATAACTCAGTTCACTGCTATCAAACATTAGGATGCATTTATTTGTCAAAATTTCCCTAAAAGGTTGTATTTATTGCCACAATAATGCTGCACATCAAATACAGCCAGAACAGACTCACTGTAACAATAGAATGAAACAATTAGCTGTGGAGAAAGCTTTATAATAAAATAAGCATTCACTAAGTTTATGTTTTTTGACTATAAAACATTGTTGACACCCATTTCCTAAATTAGTTCGTTATCCCGAATGCTTATAACCTATATATCCTCTGTGTGTGTGTGGTGGGGGGGGGGGGAGGAAGGAGGGAAGGAGGAAATAGATATTACATATCTCATCTTTATATCAGCAGCAGCAGACAGGCCTTAAATGCAGGTGTCCAGAGTAAAGAAAAATTTATGGAAGAAAAAGGTTAGGGAAACCCAACTGTTTAATCCACATCAAAAAAAGCATTGTCATGAATACACAGAGCTATTTCCGCTAAGTGGGGATGGTGTGTGAATGTGCAAATCCACTGAAGTCAGGCGGGGAGGTTGCAAAAGGCATCTAGGCCGATAAATGTAGCAGTGCCTACCTGTTGTTGTGAGTTGTAATCAAATAAGCCCACAGTTGCCGCAGCAGAATCCACAGGTACTTGGGTGCCAGAGTAATCAAACTGAAGTGGCTCCATGCCCACATGCTCCATGGGATCCAGAGGAACACTCTGGGACTCCATGTTAGAGAAATCCTCCACGGGCTTCGCACCATTAGTACTAGCTAATTGGGCTAAGCTTTCTGATCCATTCTGGTTTGGCCCTAAAAGATCCACATCATTGACAGAGTTCTGGCAGTTTCCTGGTGTCCTGCTGAAAAAGAAAGGGGAAGAGGCGCTTTACGTTTGGTCCTACATATTTCCTATACACTTAATTTAATTAGAGCTCCATAGGAACATGCGTGCTTGTGTTATCCTTAAGCTGTGTTATCCTCTGAAACGGCTTCTCTTCTTTTGTATTATAAACGTCTTTAACCCAGACGTGGTACCATATTGGAATTCTCTCCCAGGATAATTTTATTAGTAACAATAAAACTTGAAGGCAACACAATATGATCTTGCAAAATTGTCTGGCTCAATTAACCATCCGATGATGCAGCCTGCTGTTGTGTGATCTCTCACAAGAACAAAGGAAAGAACAGCCTAAGAACCACAATTCCCAGGATTCTCAATCAACAATCCTAGCTTGCAAGGGAAAAAAAACCTACCTGGCCCCTTCTACTATACCAAATCCAAGCCTAGTAATTTGATTAAAGGTACATAGCAATAGCAATAGCACTTGGAATTATATACCGCTTTACAGTGCTTTACAGCCTCCTCTAAGCAGTTTACAGAGTCAGCCTATTGCCCCCCCCCCAACAATCTGGGTCCTCATTCTACCCAACTCAGAAGGATGGAAGGCTGAGTCAACCTTGAGCCTGGTGAGAATTGAACTGCCAAATTGCAGTCAGCCGGCAGTCAGCAGAAGGAGCCTGCAGTACTGCACACTAACCACTGCTCTAAAGTTTTCCCCTGTCCACTCTTTTCTGACTCTCGGAGGGGGCGGTGCTCATCTGTTTGCCAGCCAAGGGAACCAGCGTTGTCCACGTATTTCATGGTCATGTGGCCAGCATGACTACATGCTGTGGCACACGGAACACCATCACACGGAACACCATTACTTTCCCACCAAAATGGTACCTATTTATCTACTAGCATTTGCCTGCTTTCAAACTGCTAGGTGGGCGGAAAATCAGTCAACGGGAGCTCACCCTTGTTGTACAGAGCTCGTGTCTCGAACCTGGGCAGTCAGCTTTCCAGCTGACAAGCTTAGCGCCTTTTACCGCTGAGCCATCACGCCCTCTAGTAATTTTGTAATACAATGCAAACTTTCCTCAAATTGGACATATTTGGCTATGTTTCTACATAACACTATGTGCGTAAGTACTCTCTCCTTCTGGAAGAAGGAATTGGGGAAGCACTCCAATTCGGTTTCCTGGTTTGCTGTTCATCAATGAAAACAACTTTAAATTAGGATTTTTATTTATTGATCACCTTCATATGGCTGCCCATCTCACACGAAGCAACTCTGGACAGCGATGTAAACTTCCATGTTCTGAACAAGCCAACCAAAAAGCCAGGTCTTGTAACCAGTTTGCTTAGCAACTAATTAGAATTTATTCTAGTCCACAATTCCTTGTGTGATGGGTAACAAGCCAAGAATCAAGCAAATTAGGCTGGAATACGTCTTGGGCAGAAGAAAAGAGTACAGAAATCAGAGGTTCCTTTCTCCTCAGAGAATATTAACCGTGATTTGTCGTTATGAACTGCTGTCCTGCCCAGCGCGCAATCACATATGGAAACCTACGTACCTAAAATCTTTTGCATCCGCATCAATTCCATTTTGCACAGGCAAACCATTAGCCTTGTCCATTACATCTCCCTCTTCCTTCAAATCACCTAATTTATCGCCATCAAATGTACCCTTATTTTTCTTGTCTCCTTTGTCATTGTCATCATTCTCTGTATCCCTTGGCCCCTGGGTAAAGCATAGAGGGTTGTTAAATTCTGCATAAACCATATCAGAAAATTCAATTATAACTATTTGGAAAAATTCTACATCAATGATCTGCATAGCACTGATAAGTTTAACCGCTGTTTTAATTCAGTTCTATTTAATTTTAACCTTAGGTCAATATAATTTGGTGGGTATTAAGATGATGATCGATTCAAAACTGTTCCAGATTTAGTGACACTGCATCAGGTATATCCCAAATAGATAACTGTGATTCAGAAATAGAAATGCCATAGTGTTACTTACAAACCCTCCTTTTCTGAGACAGGAGTCCCCAGGGGATGAACTCAACACATATTCTACCATGCTAACTCCAAGCCCACCACTTTCCGATCGTGGAGACAGCACTGAATTAACTTCATTATTCACATGAAAACCTTGACCAGGTCTTCTCTGAACCATGATTGGTTGGGAAACAGAATGATCTGCAACACAAATAACCACAATAGTCACAGGTTACAATTTCTCAAAAGGGAAATTTATTACCAGCAAAATATTTGGGGTCTGAAACGTATGATTATTTCCCACCTTATTCTTCATGCCCTATTATTTTTTTATTATTATTTTTTTATTATTATAGTTGAATTTATATACCGCCCCATTCCGAGGACTCGGGGCGGTTCACAACTGCAACTACGAACATAGATAAAAATCATTTAAAACTTTTTTAAAGCCCCGTTTAACCAATTAAAAGAACTTTAAAAGCAATTTAAACCAATTTAAAAGAACCGTTTAAAAGAATTAAAAAATTAAAAAACTCATTAAAAAACCCCTCAGTCAGGAAAGTATTATCTACTCATTAATTTTATCAATTTTACTTTTTTTTTCGTCTAAAAGTCACCAAGGATAATGTTCAATTGAAACTACCTACTAAAATGTAACAAGAAACCTAAGGATAAGGAGACATTGTCCTAAAGTTGAGAGCAACACTAACATTCATCTATGACGAACATTCCACATCGTTTCAAGTAAAATAATACAGGAAAGGATTTACTGTCTATTTAAGGCAGAGATGGGAAGGAGCTAAACTTTTCCCTCTCGGCAGAGTTGTTCTATAGCCAGGTGCTGCTATCAACAGTGCCCATCAACCTTGGCTCTTGAGGGCCTCTAGCACTGATGTTAAATGATCATCAGCCTCAAATAAAAGAACAGGCTGTTTCAGATATCCTAGTCATAAATTATTTAGGGCTTTCAGAGTCACAACCAGCACTCTGCATTGTGGCTGAAATAAACTGGAAGCAATATACTGTTCCAAGGTGGTGCAATGTAATCTTTGAAATGCATTCCAGATAAAAAATACCACCCGTGTGTACAAAGGCTTTTCATTCTGCCTTTAAGAAACTTTAGTCTTTTAACAGCGCAAAGAAATTAACGCCATCTCTCAATGGCCACAGGCCACCCTGACTTTCTTTTCCACTTCCTTAAAAAGTGTACCCAAGATAATTCACTATCCTGTACTATTCCCTTAACCAATAAAATTATACTTAGTTTTACAATCACTGGCGGTTATGGACCATTTTTACATACTTTTAACTAAATGTTCTGAAGTATTTTAAGGAAACAAGAGAAAGAGAAGACTAGTTGTAAAAGAGAAATAACACAGATTGTCCAGAATTATTTACAATCACGGTCATTCAAAATACCTGACGTCCCCCAAGCGCTGTCTCTCCACTGATCACCCAAAAATATTCCTTTTGGTCCATCTTTGCTTGAATCATCAGATTCCCAAAATTTTTTCCCTGGCAAAAGCTGCTGTAAAGGAAAAGCAGAAATATTGTTATGTAAAAAGGACATGGGACGCTAGGACAAAGATAGAAGCTTTAAAATAATACCTAGTTCTCATCTCTCTGTTGCTCTTCCTTATGTAACTAACACATAAAGCAGATTTCCTAAGTATTGTTAGGACTGCAACTTCTTCCCAGAAAGGTGTGCTTGCTGGGACTTCTGAAATTGCCCTCTCAACACAACTGGAAGGTATGGGGTCAGGTATGTCTGCCGTTCAGTATTTCAAAGCAAGGTAAGGGGGTGGGGGGGAAGAGAAAGAGACCTAATTTTAGACAGGAAAAAAAATAATTACAGCTAATCCTCGACTGACAAGCATTTGCTTAGTGACCGTTGAAAGATACAGTGGCACTGAAAAAAGCCACTTCTGACCATTTTTCACATTTACAACCATTGCCGCATCCCCACGATCACATGATCAAAATTGATATGCTTGGCAACTGGCTCATATTGATGACAGCTGCAGTCTCCTGGGTTCACATGATCCATCCCCTTTCGCGACCTTCTGACAAGTGAGATCAATGGGGAAGCCTGATTCACTTAACCACCGTGTTACTAATTTAACAACGGCAGTGCTTCGCTTAACAACTGTGGCAAAAACGGTCATGAAATGAACAAAACTCTCTTAACAGCATACATTTTGGGCTCAATTGTGGCCGTAAGTTGAGGATTACCTGTACTATTCCTTTCCTGCAAGGAAGGGGGCAGCAATACTCCCTTGGGTTACAAAGAGAAGGCAGACACTCTTGAGCAACATATGTCCAATAAACCACCAAAATGATTCATTTTGTGGGGCAGGTCTAGGTCAGGCCTGGCAATATCTTTTGCTTCATTTTTTTACAAAAGTTTCGATGACTGATAGGCTTTAAGTGGGTAATAATGAAGTAAGACAGAGTTGGGTGGAACAAAGTTGAGTAGTAGGGGAGAGAGGTACAATTAGGAAACTCTTCAACAACAACAACAACAACAAAAACAGTTATGGCAGAGTTAGTGAGGAAACGCTTTCTAAAACGGAACGTATAAATAAGTGCACCAAGAGCAGTACGGCAGCAATGCCTCATAACAACATACAACTAATTTACGGCCAAGGAGTCATGTTTACATGCCAGTATTTACATACAGTAATGACATGATTATATAACCACATACTCATACTGGAATGAACAATTAAAAGGCCAAACACAGACACGATGCAGGAAGTGGTAAAGTTTTAAGCCACATGGAATTTCTCAATATCTTGCCTGCTTGACAACTGCCTTCTTTCTCTTACTCCCTGGACACAATCAATTCCCCATTTGTTACAATAAAGTTTAGCAGCTTACAATAAACCACAAAAGCTCATTCCTAGTAACTGACATGTAACTATAATATTTCATTTCAGACCTATTGGCATATTAAATCAAGGTGGAAGAATGGAGTGAATGAGTGCAATGAACCTTACCTACTTAGGGTTACTGTGATGCATGAATCTGTGTTTTGGAGCAATGTAATATATCAACTTTGTTGTTAGGATTCATCCAAGGAAATGGGGCTAAAACAAACTATGACTCAATGCACTTGCGAACCCAACAAATTTCTCAAATTCTGGGGACTGAGAAACTGAGAGTATGGAAACCATTCCGGTTGCTTATTTGAAATTATATAATTAATTAAACACGGTACCTAATATTATACTGTGGAGTATAATATTGAGGAGGTTGGCCAACCAAGTGACATTTCACGATTGGCCCATCTATTTATCCTGTAAACCTTCCATATTTCCCCTCCCATTATTCAACATTATAGAGGTACAAGGCACAAGTCCACATGGCATGTCTTCTTTTCACTTTGGTTTCTTCCTTAAGCTTTTTGTATCCCTTTTTACGTTTTGCAAAATCTGGGGCTTCATCGAGTTTTTTGGGGATCTTATTCTTGTTCTTCAGGGTCCCTGTTATGGGTGCAATACCACATGAGTCTGCTTTAGAAGGAGTAATGAACACTACTCTACCCCCACCACCCCACCACCCCACGGCACAGGGATAACAGCAGTCCTATCTAATGCTGCTCCTGGAAGCCTCCCCAGCAGGAGTAGCCAGCATAGAATGTTTTCCAGTATGCTGGCTGGGGAATTCTGGGAGTTGAAGTCCTCACACCTCTAAGCCACCGAGGTTAAGAAACATTGGTCTAAGAATTTTGTGGTGCAGAGGGAGGGATGGAACAGCATACTATGGTGATACCGAAAGCCAAGTATTCAGGGATTATGTAGCAATTCAGATGTATGAGCCGTGTCTTTTACTGAGCATCAGCATACATTAGGCAACTATGAAATGTAATGCACGTATCGGTCAAAGTTTAAAACCTGAAGCTGAACAAAGAAAACATACTAGTATACACATTCAGCAAGTTAATATTTTATTCTTCAATGAACGTAGTAGGTGCATGGATTTATTTACTTATTTTGGATTTTCTAATCCTTTTTTCTTTTTTATAAATAACTCCAAGTGGCAAACCTACTTAATGCTCCTTCCTCCTCCTTTTTTTCCCCCAAGCAACAACCTCATCAGGTGGGTTGGGCTGAGAGAGCACGACTGGCCCAAAGTCACCCAGCCGGCTTTCGTGCCTAAGGCAGGATGAGATCTCAGTCTCCTGCTTCTAGGTTGGTGCCTTAAACACTAGAGCAAATTGGCTTAGGGATAAGTCTACATGATTATGAGAAACAGGACTTGTTACTACCAATCTCATGGTTCCTCCTGGTTGGTTAGCAGATTTCAGTTGATGTGACCACTTTTTCATTTTAAACTAGTAGCTTTATTTCAAGCCACCATTCATACATACCTTTTTTCATAAACACCCTTCTTAAAATAAAACATCTCTCTCCTGTTCCAAATTACTAATAGAAAAACCAGTAGCCCTGTGACAACTTCCCTTTTTAGAGAACCATGTAGCTTCACTTATATGGTTCTTGGTGCCTGGGTGCTTATTCTTGTGCAAAGAAGGACCCTTGTCCCAAGGGTTTTACACTTTTACCACAGCTATATTAATGAAGACTATAGTTAAGATATTTTACAGACTTGCCAGAATTTTTTGTAAATAAGCAGAGCTGGTGGTAAATCCCATTCTTATAATCCTTTGAGAGAGACAAGCCGTTTGGCAAACAGGAAAAAAAAAGCTTTGCCTTGTAATCCAGATAAAATGTCTATTCTTTTTGCCCAATTATGTTCTCAAATGCTCTCATTAAGTAAACTTGCTTTATTGTTATTATTTAGGATCTTACAAAGGTCAACATCAAAGCTTCATTTATTTATCTGCATGTGAAACCAAGCCAGCCAATTAAAGCTCTATAATACAAGCCTTCAGATTTTTGAGGATTCTCGGTTTTAAATGAAGCTATTGTTAGTATAGCCTTAAGATTTACTTGTCTTTATATGCTTGTATTTATAAATTAATAAATACTTGTATTCATATTTATATTTATTTGTGAAATATTCATATATTTGTGAAAAGAGCCAAGACCTTGTTTTACTTCTTTCCACCATTTCTTACTTATTTTGATAATAATTTTTATATACAAGGAAGCTGATTGTTTACCCTCACTTTCAGCCTAAGGAATAAAATATACCCTCAACTTTATTGATGAGAGCAACACCCCCGAAGCTCAGGATGCTTTTGGCTCAATTTTCAATCTAGTTTGCATACTACTTCATACTGTCCCACCTACATTAAAAACAAAAGGTCCAAAAATACTGACAAAGAAGGGAAGTGGAAATGAAGTTAACATTAGTTAGACGAACTAATGTTTGAGACACAGAATCATATAGCATAAAAACAGCATTGGCACCTGCAAGATCCTCTCTAGAGACAGGGCTTAGACTGTAGGTAGTCCTTGCTTAACAACCGTGATTGAGACTGGAAACTCCATCGCTAACCAATGTGGTCTTAAAGCGGGACAATTCCAGCGGCTACCGTTAAGCGAATCCCACATGCTCCTATCACCGGATTCTGCTGCCTTCCCGGTTGATTTTGCTTGTTAGAAGCTGGCAGTGAAGGTTGAAAAGGGCAATCACATGACCAAGGGACCCTGCGACCGTTTCAATTTCAAGCAAGTTTGCCAAGTGCCCAAATCACAATCATGTGAACGAGAGGATGGTGCAACAGTTGTAACTACAAGGACCGACTGTAAGTCTCCTCATTCAGGACTGTCACAACTTCAAATGGTTGCTGAACAAGTGGTTGTTAAACGAGGACCATCTGTATTCAATTGTACAATTTTCTTTGTCTGGATAGCACCACGATTTGCACTAACAGCAATCTCAGTTCTTTGAATGCCAGCCATATGAAGCCAAACAGCTCCAGCAGCAGGAGGGAAGTTAACAGGCTCAGGTGAAAAAGATAAGAGATTAAAAAAAATATTGTAATAATGAAAACCTAAGGCTGATTAGGAAATGGAATTACCTGACTGCTAGATAGAGAACGCTCCAGGCTTCAACATTTTGTCATCTTTCTGCTTTCCAGTTAAAAAAACAACTTAACTCTCATAGTAGAATACACAATGTGGTTTTAGTGAACTTACTGAAGACTTCTTCTTAAGACAATTTTTGCAAGAACGAAGTTACTGAGCTGCTAATAACTCAGATTCTTGGCTTTCTATGCAAACAGATTTAATTAAGTTTAATTAATCCAAACTTCAAGTACCAAAGATGAAATGGCCTGAAAAAAATAAACACCCTAACAATGGCTAATTATTTTCCTCCCTGTACTGGCAAAATGCCCAAACCAACCACAAATATGGCAGCTTTTCATCACCATTTTTGCTTGTAGAATTTATGCTTGGAAAAATAAATATGGGTAGAATCTTCACAAATACTGCAAATGGGTAGGGCAGGCTCAACACTAGATATGCTATCCACAGCCCAAGTCACCAATCACCCACAACCTCTGACTGATTGAAGTGTTTCAAAACCAGGAGACATCTAAGGTGAGTTCCAAGGTTGAATTAAAATAAACTGCTTTTGAACCTGTGGAAATTTGTGGGTTGCCGTGAACAAACTGCACCCTACTGCAGATAAGTTAATCTGTACCTATATCTTGGTACATCTGACTCGTGTCATTGCCAAACCCATTAAAAATGAGCCAAATCATGTTTGAGGAATCATGGCATTTCTGGAAGCAACAAGCCATAAATCCCATTCAGTTGATATTTTACACTTTTCAACTTCCAGATGTGTAGGACTACCTCTCCCACTATCCTACTGAGCATTTACTTTTTGGTTTGCATGCAAAGGAGGAGCAAAATTGGAGAGTTAAGATTAGGGCTAACTGTGTTCTCCAATATTCTGGCCGATTCTTGGAGCAAACCTCACTTCTGCTTTCATTCAGAACTGTCTCTGTTATCATTTTAGTCCGCGCAAGCTAATATATTTTCCTTCACAAGTTCACCAAGTAGTCCACACAACAGCCACATAATATTCAAATAAATTCTGTGCTCATCATTTCCCGCATTGGAAAGATTTCCTTTTGAGATCCACATGACCAGATTTTAAGGTGGAGTGAGTAGAAATGTTTGGGAGGGGGGAAGTAATAAGGGCTCCTGTGATAAGGAATTTCTTCAGTAATTAGTAACTTGAAAACTCTTGAACACATTCTTTCATAAGAGAAAGATAACTGCCTTTTCCCCCCTCAAAGCTCTTTTCTTCTACCATGTCTTGAGGAACAGTTCATTATGCAGCCATAAACTACAGAAACTGACTGAAGGTCAGACCTGCTGTTGCTAGGCATAACTATTTCTTATCAGCATTTAACTTTGTTTTTACAGGGCAAGGCCCATAAAGAGTCCGGGTGGAGATGCCTCAAAGGAAAGCCAATCCTTTATCTGTTAGTTAGGATAAGGAAGCCTCTCCCTAATTCAGTCTCCCTATATGGCCCACAGTTTTACAAAACAAAGTAGGAATGAAAAAAAAAAAGCCTCCAGAGAAGCAGATTGAACCAACTTCCATTTCTTAATACTGTATTGATCAAAAGTCTATCTTATCCACTTGAATCCAAGAGCAAATAACATTTATTGGCCAACTTTCTATTTAGTTTACGGCAGCTGTCTTTGGATTTTATGTAGCTAAGGCATATGGCAATTTGGTGCTTTTGGCATACTGCTTGCAGGCAGAATTCAAAAATGGCTTTAAAAGCTTCAATAGCATAACACAAAGAGCTTCAAGTAGCCTACTTCTCTTGTTTTATTTTTGTTTTATTATTTAGTAAATTTATATACTGCCCACCTCACTATCCAAAGCAACGCTGGGTGGAAGATTTTAGAACCCTCAAAGGCCACCTTACTTGTGCTTTCTGCTCTATATGGAAGGTATACATGGGAACATGACCCCCAGCCATTTCTACATGGGTCTATGGAATAGCACTTTAAGGCAGGGACCCCCAACCTCCAGGCTGCGGACCAGCACAGGGCCACGACTCGTGGCCCACTAGGAACCGGGCTGTGCAAACAATCGAAGCCCCATCCAGACACACACACACACACACACACAGACACACACACACACACAGGATCCAGGCAGCACACAAAACCATGCTCCCCGGTCTGTGTGAAAAACGCCCAACGTGGAACCGGTCCCTGGCACCCAAACGTTTGGGTTTCCTTAAATGCTGGATTAAGGAAATGTTACCCAGAAGGTCTGTAGCCAGAAGTTACCAACTTTAAAAAAAATCCTTGAAACCTGTCATACTCTTCAAAAAAAGTGATTATGAAAGTTAAATTCTGCTATTAATGGAACAAATCATATAGGAATTTTAAAAATTATTTTAATTTTTATTTTTTTAAAATGGGATTATCCTTTGAAAGGAAGGTATTGGGTGTCTTGATATGAACAGAATACTGAATTTGAGGCTGACAATATATATATTTTTTAACCCGAATGCTGGACCGTCCTGTGATCATCTAAGAGTATACTGTAGACCATAAATAGAGAACTAATTATAGTGGCTTCAATGATAAGTCAGTATTTAGTTACCTAAACAGCTAGAGAATGACCACAGGCGGGCAAAAAAAACAATGGAAGCAGGAGCGGCTTCTGACTTCCTGCTATCTTCCCTATTGACTTTGCTTGCAGGGAGCGTTGGAAGTCACCATCATGTGACTGCAGAGATGCTGCAACGCCACAACTTTGCCCATAAAACTGGTCTGAGCATTGTGGAAATTTCAAGTAATACTGACAGTCTCTGTGGCAATCATGAGGAGAGCGCGCTCAAAAGTGATTTAGCTGGACTTTGTCAGATTTCCCTTGAGAGGTTGCTATAAGGAAACTTCTGTAATAAACCCCAATGAACATGTTCTGTTCCATATAATAAAACAAAATGACACTATGTTATTTATTTGTATCCCTCCCTTATTATTGTTTGTACACCGGATCAAACCACAGCACCACTAAATGATAAAGCACCTCTTCCCCACTGCCTTGATTCCCTTTTTCAAGGATTTACGCCCGCTGAATTTTTCACACAGCAAAACAATGAGAGGTTTAGGGACTCAAAGGAAAGTTTTAAATAAGAAAGTCTTTTTTTCCCCAAAAAAACACTCCTCTAGAAAGGAACAGCTACCCTGTGATTCCAGGCATCTATATATCCAGGTTCAATTTCTTACTTTTCCATTTCACACATGGACAAACCAGTAGACAATAAAGGGAGGGGCCCTCTTCTCTTTTCTATTCCCTTAATATCTAAAAAAGCCACTACTAGTTCAGGTATATAATATTGAGCTCAACAGATTTGATATGATAAAAGGCACCTTTTTAGGGTCGATAATCATACTTGGAATGAAGAATATATACATGAACATGGCTAATCCTACTTAATCTGGCTACTTCCAAATTTTGGAATTAAAACTCCAATAAGCTCCTCAAAGAAGGACCAACAGTCAGAGATGGCAGAGGTTAGTCTAAAGCAGCAATCCTCAATCTTTCCGGCTCCATGGACCGGCAGCTGCAGTAGAGATGGAGGGGATGGTTTCGCACAACCTAACTCCCGCACATGCGCAAATGAAATTTTCCATACTCGCTCGTCGCTTGCGCAGCCCGATTCTCTACGGGGTACGGATTGGTACCGGTCCGCAGCCTGTGGGTTGGGGGATCCCTGGTCTAAAACGTTTGAAGAAACCCAGGCTACACTGGGATAGAAAAGTAGCATTAATCATCGTTTAGCAGTTCACGCACATGTACAATTTGCTTTAACTATAGTTTACTGAATAAGCCACACTTGGCTAAGTTCATACACAAACAGGTTATGTCATAATTTGGGGCTTACTAACGCTTCTGTCTGCATTCAAAACCAAACAACAATATTGTTTAGTTTTACAGCCAGCAATATTTTCACAGCATCACACAACGTACTATGAGGAATTAAAAATAATAGGAAACCTATTCTATAAGGTCATAAATGTAGGTTTGTAAATACTCAGTCCTTTTACAGAAAGGGGGGGAAATGTAACATTTGGACGGCTGGCACATTGAAATGGATGAGCCACTATAAACATACCTTTCAAATCGCCAAGTATTTAAG
>JANHFL010002043.1:139033-153518 GCA_032468155.1 Oxyrhabdium leporinum | reverse complement strand
AGTTGTATGGTTACTGGATTTATCACTTTCACTATAGGGAAAGGTCCTAAGAATTTAGGTCCTAATTTCTTACTAGGCAATTGTAGCCTAAGATATTTAGTCGACAAATAAACTTTATCTCCCACACGGAAAGGCGGTTGAAGAGACCTATGCTTATCCACTTGCTTTTTATATTCTGCAGCAGCTTCAGCTAAGGCTTTCTTCATGCTTTCCCAACCCCTCTTCATCCATCCATTCAGTTAAAGACATGGAGGAGGAGGACTCTATGGGCAGTTCAGGCATAGGAATGAATTCTGTGCCACTGGTAATTTGGAAAGAATTAATCCGATGTTACTGTGCACTGCATTGTTATAAGCCACTTCCGCAAACGGTAACAAGTCAGCCCAATTCTCTTGTTGGTAATTGACATAACATGTGATGTATTGTTCCACCATGGCATTTGTACGTTTCATGGCTCCATTCGTACTCAGATGGAAAACCGAGCTAAGTCCCTGGGATGACCCAATGGACCTCAGGAACTCTCTCCAAAACGTGGCAGTAAATTGGACCCCTCTGTCAGATATGATCCAGCACGGCACTCCATGAAGGCAATATATTTGCTTCACAAATAGCTTGGTCAGTTTCTTGGCAGATGGTAATCCAGAGCAAGCAGTGAAATGAGCTTGCCTAGAAAATAAATCGATTACAGTCCAAATCATTGTGTTCCCCCCACTTTCCGAGAGTTCAACTGTAAAATCCGTTGCGATCTCTTCCCAGGATTTGCTAGGTTCTGCCACTTTCTGGAGGAGACCAGGGGGTTTCCCTGATCTCATTTTCATAGTAGCACAAATGGAGCAGCTTTTGATGTAATCTTCTATGTCAGCTCTCATTTTGGGCCACCAAAATTGCCTCCTAGTTACAACTCTTTTGCAGTACCAACAGTCTTAAACTTTTGGGTACATAGAGTTTGGATCCCTTCCCTGCCAGCCCTTCTCTCAAAGTTAGGGTCTCCCAGTTCTCTGTGAACCACATGTCAGTTGACAGCGCTGCTTTTAAATCAGTAGTCAACTTCTCTTCTGGTGCCTTGGTTCAACTTTTTATTTGGGCTCTTGTGGTGACTTGGGCTGCTGGCTGAGTGTCAGAAATCATAGCATGGATGACTTCTTCTTGATGGCTGTCATACTGGAGCTTTCTTGACAGCATGTCAGCTAACAAAGCCCCCCCCCCCTCTCTCGGAATGTACTTAAGTTGGAAGTTGAAGAGTTTAAAATACTGAGCCCAATGAACTTGCTTAGGGGAAAGTTTCTGGGGGGTTTTCAGGGCTTCAAGGTTTTTATGATCAGTCCAAACCTTGAACGGTTCCTTAGCTCCCTCTAGGAAATGTCTCCACGTCAAAAGAGCCCATCAGACTGCAAAGGCTTCTTTTTGCCACACTGCCCATCATTGCTCTGTCTCTGTTAGTTTATTCGACACATACATGCAGGGAAACAGTTTATCTTGAGGGTTCTTTTGGAGGAGCACCACTGCCATGCTACATCACTGGCATCTGCCTGTACAACAAATGGTCTGCCTGAGTCTGGATGTTGGAGGATGGGCTCCTTAGTGAAAAGATGTTTAAATTTTTGAATGCTTTCTGGAATTCTAATGTCCAATCCAATGGCTGGGTCAGCTGTGGCTCTGCAGGAGAGGGCCCAGTTTTCAACAATTCTGTTAAGGAGAGAGCTACCTCTGCAAAAGCTGGAATGAATTGATGGTAGAAATTAGCAAACCCCCAAAAGCTTTGCAGCTGTTTGTGAGTGTGAGAGGGTTGCCAGTCTAGCATGGCTCTAACTTTTCCTGGATCCATCTCGATTCCCTCATTTGACACTTGGTAGCCTAGGTAGTCTAGGGAGCTTTTATGAAACTCGCATTTTGACAGCTTTGCATAGACTTTTACCGCTAGTAATTTTTTCAGCACCTGTCATACTAGTTTAACATGTTCTTCTAGCATCTCACTGAATATAAGAATGTCATCTAGGTAAACTAGAACCCCCTTATATAAGTGTTCATGTAGCACCTCATTAATTAGTTGCATTAAAACTGCAGGGGCTCCCTGTAGTCCAAATGGCATGACTTGGAATTGGAAGCTCCCCAGCGGGAAGTTGAAAGCTGTTTTCCATTCGTCCCCCTCCAAATGCATACTTTGTAATACTCTTCTCTTAAGTCTAGTTTGGTGAATACTTTTCCTCCTGGTTGTTCCTTCAACAGGTCCTTCATGAGGGGGAATGGGTAGGTGTTTTGCACGCAAACAGCATTGATCCTATGAAAATCAACACAAAATCTCATCCCCTATCTTTTTTTTTCCTTAAATAGTACGGGGGCTGCTACCTTTGATTTCACAGGCTTGATGAAACCCCTAGCAAGGTTGCTGTCAATTTGCTTTCTTAATTCAGTTATTTCCACTGGCGTCATAGAGTACATCTTTGGCTTTGGTAGCTTCACTCCCAGCTCGATCTCGATTGCGGTCCAGGGGTTGGCCCAAAGGTCACCGTGGCTGTCTCTCTGCCTGGGGCTTGCGATGTGGATTGATCTCCCAATCCATTGCTATGGACATCGTATACCAGTCTTGCAAGCAATCAGGCACCGCCTGATGCCACAGGTCAGCAATCAGGGCTCAGGACCCGAGACAGCCCCCGAATATCGGGGAGCTACTTTTTGATTAGAGATTCAGGTTAATGTCAGTGTTCCAACAAAACTCCCTCATTTCCATTCAATAGTCAGAAACAAAGTCCATCGAAATAAGAAATTTTATTAAAAAAGTCATACTGGCACATCTGGGAAAACCCGAATCTGAGAATTCCGGATTTTTCCATCCAAAAAGAGAATTCAAAGACCATCCCCTGCACACCATCAGTCTATCACATGATCCAATCAATTCTTCACCCCATTTAGAGACATCCCCATCGAGGTGCAATGTAACATGTCCTTGCCTTGATAAGAAAGAATGTTGTTATGTCTACTAATCTACTCCACTATGAAATCCCCCCTCCCAATTTCCCAGGCACTGAAATGTAGCAGTTTGAAAACTTCCTGGTAGATATGGCTTCCAAACCTGGCAGTTGCAATGTTTAGTGCACATGGTTTAGCAGGTTGTATAAACCCAAGTTGAATATTTCTGTTTGAGCTATTAATTCTCCTTATTTTTAGTGAAACTCTTCGCTCCAAAGAGTTTTTCCTTCAAGTATTTGGAGGAAATTGTGTTTTTTCTTATTTTTAACCTCACCATGCAGAAAAGTCTAAAATAACAAAATAGGAAGTTCAAAAATTAGAAACATCTATAGTGTGACAAGTCGTACGTTATGAAGTCTCCCCTTATCACAGCTAGATTATTCAAATCTCTTTGTTACAGACATTCAGACTGACTAAATGAAACTCATAGAAATAGTATCTCCATTTATCCTTCTGACATGTTTCAGGTCATTCAGATAAATGAGGCTGTACTTTGCCCAGAAGCATAGCAGTGAGACTGTTCCAAAGATATGTGACCTTTTGTTGAACAGCTTATCTTGCTTCAGTGGTTTCTTTAACATCTATTCCAAAGAAAGATTAAGCAAATATAATTTGTTTGGGAAATATGCTTACCTTCAATATTTAAAAGATGTAGTTATCTAAAATACACACACTGACTGCTTATTTGTGTAAAATATTCTTGTTGTGGTTGATGGTGAATAAGAAGAAACTACCATCCGAAACATCTTTCACATTCTTCTTTTAGAAACCAGAAAATAAGTAGCATTATTCTTCTGGGTACAATTTGACATGGCTAGGATGATGAAAGCAGAGCTGTGTTCCTTTTTTTAGATTAAACTAAATATAAGATTGGATGCATGCTAAAACCATAAGTAATGTTCTAGGAATAACTCACCATCGGTGACTATCTTTCAGCAATTTGTCCAATGTTTTATTAACATGTATTCATTACCCTGTTTAGCAAATTTCAGCAAATCTCTTGTCCATAGGAAAAATATATGGATTTGCAGTTGGGTAGGACTAACTTTTTTATTTTATTTTATTTTTTGGGCCATCTTTTCTTTGTATATGTCTATTCTATGTGATCACTTTCAGTTTCAGGATCACATTTTCTTCATATATCCATGAAAAAGAACCATAGAAAGTTAAATTGTGTTTTCAGAGATTTAGCTAATGTAGATGTTAGAAAATTAAACACAAACTGAAAACATAGGTCATAGGTCAGATCTCTGGAATGACACACTTCTTTAGGAGTGTTACTACATTTCAGATTAAACCAAATATCTGCTGAAATCTAGAAATTATTATCAATCATTTCCTCTTCAGAAATTCCATGTAAGTTAAATAACAAAGTGTTTATGGCTATTTTGCAAAGTTGCATAAAAGAGATAGTGAAGAAGCATCTGAAAAAGAACTCTTGCCAGTAAATAATATTAAATGTTTCTTCCAGCGGTGATGATGACAAAACATGAAATCCATTGAAAGTAATGGCTTTCCTATAAACTGGACATATTAGCAAGGGAAAAGTACTGTAGCTGAAAAGGGCTTCTAGTAAAAACAGGACACTTAAGTCTTTCTGTAGATGTAAATAAATTTTTAGCTCAGATGAAACTGTCTTGAAGTTAACTGAAGGCAAGATCAAGGAAGTTAGAGAGCTTGCAAAAAAATTCATTTAAACCAAAATTCTAAGCAGCAAGGCCACATGCAAATAAAACTGATTCTAATCTTAGCAAGGAATTGGGGAAAACACAGGAATATTCTAAATCCTTAAAGTCCTTAAAAATGTAGGGTGTATAGTTTTGAGATGACTCAAATTAGTGTAATTACTGATCTGGGCATAATAAACAAGAAAGCTCATTACCTTTGCTTCATAAAGATTTGTTGCAGCTCAAATGTGATTATTACCATTTTGATTTGCATAACAAGTATCGTATTGTATCACCATGAGCCTGAGTGCAGATAACCCTTAAATGCTTATTCCAATTAGCCAAATCTTGCAGAAACACATCCTCATTTTGAATACTTTGAACTAATCAATGTAGATATCATTACTTTTCTAGAAGTGGCAGTAAATCAAATGTCTTCTGGAGAATGCATCATCTTTTGTTTTGTCATGAATACTGACTAGACTTTCTCTATGGTAGAGAAAGCGTTCCCATCGATACAGTCTCAAGTCCATTTAAGATAGACAGAAAATAACTATATCATTCTCATACTAAAGGAATGAGACTGGTCTTTTGGAAAGCATAAGGGGATGAAATTCCAATTCTAACAAAGCTGGCACAAGAAATTAATATAGAAACTGAAAAACATAAGTGCCAAATGCATACTTGCCCCGGCCCCTTCAATAAGAATTGTAGAGAGAGAAGGAAATTCTGAGTGCTGCAATGAACCTCCACTGAATTATTTTCATGAATTATTAACTACTTCTATAATCAAAATGAGGATATGTCAATTATCAGAGGAAAGCATGAGTCTCTTTGCAGGGATTGTACATGAAGTTGCTTTTAAATCAATAAAGGAAACATTAAAATTGCCCACCCAAAATGGAAATGTACTTCACTTCAATATTAACATCTTTCTTGAATTTGTTTTGCTCCTCCATTAGATTACTTTCTTCTAACATCCAATTCACTAATTTATCTTGTAGATGCTTGAATATGCATGGGAAATTTATTTATTTATTTGTTTGTTCATTTGAATATTTATATGCCCGCTCTATTTCATGAAAAAGTGGCTCTATTGAGATAATCTTGCTCCTTTTTTATTTAAAGGAATAGAAATGGAAATAAGTAGTTTAGCTACATCTACAATATTGTCATTATGAAGCCCACCAATTAATATTTATATCTAGCAATAAATAATAATATTCAATTATCAGTAAGGCATTACTTTGACATAATTATGGGGTTACCAGATCAGTCATCACCCAAGTCAACAAGGTCCACGTTTGATGTTGCAGTTCTTAGACATCTGGTAACAAATGGGCTACAGAACTCAAGACTATTGGCCAAGTAATCAGAGTCAGCAACAATTGTTAAGTCTGGAGTGGTGACAGATGCCAGTCTGTTTGAATTCTAAAGTTCCAGAGCAATTTAGCTTCTTCATTTTCTATTGCTTTCTCTATTTTATGGTTCATCATTATTACTTTATAAACATATATTATTATTTAGATTGGTTACGCAGTCATTCAGAATATTTTAGCTTCTTCATTTTCTAGTGCTTTGACTATTTAGTGGTTCCACCTGCACTTCTTGCAGATATTCCAATGCACCATTGTTGCTCCTTTGTCATGACATTGTTTATCATCACTTTGTGTAATCTTCTTACAGCAGCTAACTGGTTAGTCCATCATTTATTAAGTTTCTTTGCCAAAGCAGCATTTGATGTCTATTGCACCCATATTTAAATATTATACATATCTAAATATGACACATATTACTATATGGAACACATTTTAATATATTAATAAATATTAAAAAATCTTATGAACATTTATCTTCTGAAATCTGTGAACACAAGCAAGGAGATTTCATGCATCATGATACCAATCAGATGCCAAATGACATTTAAATGATATCATGTATGTAACTATATGTAACTATATCAGAATATACAAGGATAATCTATAGCATTTATAAAATGATGTCATCATGCATATGTCATCCTTTTCTCCTTTCCCTACCATGGATATTAATACCTTGTATAAAGAAAAGTTTTGGTGCCCTGTGCCTCTCCCCACTTTTAATGTTATAGCAAACACAATTATCTCTTTATTGTCTTTATATGTAAATCAGAAAATGTCCAGAAATCAGATGTGCAGAAATCAGATACAATCAACATTTATTAAAAAATAACTACTTTACATGTTAGAATATACATACATTTAAACACATATCCGACTGAAAAGCTCCAAAATGCCATCATTGCAAGAAGATTCAGAAGAGTCTACTGAATTTGAAGACAGTGAAGGCTTCTGTGGTTCTAGGTCATTATAGTTCTAGAGAAAAGCCTTCGCTATCTTAAAATTCAATAGAATATTCTGAATATTCTTGCAATGATGGGATTTTGAAGCCTTTCTGAGGGATATGTGTTTAAATGTATGTATATTCTAACAGGTAACATGGTTCTTGTCATTCTGTACCTGGAAAAGAATCAAAATAAAATAAATTGAATAGAACTGAATAGCTGTCTAAGGCACAATGGGCTATTATGCTTTTTAATGTGTAAATTAAACTGTTACAATTTTATAAAAGAGTAAAAAGCTGCTTTGGTGACATGTCATTTTTCCCCCATTTTTTTTTGTTCTTACACAACATATGTAAGTCCTTCATCTAACACTGATTCACTTTGAGACTACATGAATACAGTATAACTTCTTTTTCACAAATAGGCATGGGGTGGGGTGGGGGATTAGAAATCCATTACAATGTCAACTACCCTGACTCCAAAACCACTTTTCTGCTGTCAGTTATGATGACTGAGCTAGTATATGGCTTTGGGTCCTATCTTTAATATTATTTTCAAAGCCTGACTGGCAAACAACGTATTTAACTAATAATAGTTTGAAGTGTGTGATTCTAAATAACTGACAGGTAAAACGTGGCACTTCTGAAAAATGCCAACTAGAAGAAAATGCTCAGCACCAATTACTGCAGTCAAATCTGCTTGAATATTACCTGCTTGAATGTAAAGCAGGTGTTCAGTAAACTGACAGGTATTTTGAGACTTTAATATTCAGTAATAGTCACATTTAGAATAGCTTTTCCAGCTCTTATTAGACTCCCTACATAGGTTTTGCAAAGTTTACTTTTAATCTCTGACAAAAATGTAAAATGCTACAGATGTAGACATTTGTTTGCTGTAGCTTAACTAGTTAATAGTTCAGTACTGTTGTAATTCTTTAAAAAACATGAGTGAATATCATCCTATCTCCAAAAAAAATTGCACTTGGCTTTGTAAATTAGTTATAAGCTTCATTTTGCATTACCATTTGATATAAAGTCACTCAAACTTGCCAGTACAGTATGGAGCTTGAACTGGGAAATCTGGATTTCAGTTTTCAATGACTCACAGAAATGAGTTCCTTAATCCAGTCACTGCCATTCAATCTGTGAAGATACACTTGGCAAACCTGCTGAACTATATATGTTTTTCTGTGTATACACACACACACACACACACACACAAAGACATGCATACACATCTACAAAATTCATCTTATATTTCCTATTACATTGCCTTTCCTTGGATAGGAACAATCTTGACATCTAGTGAACACAAGTTAGAAACATGCCAATGAAAGTAATCATGAGTGCTTTTAGGGGACGCTTTAAAGAACAGAAAATGGCTACAAAACCTTTGAGTTCAGGCTTCACTGAAATGCCTTAATTATACAGGTTTGTATGATTGTAAGTGACTGCTTTGACAGTGATAATATCAAGTCACCAAAAGGCAGTTTTCTGCCTAGGACTGAAATGATTCATCTGTTGTTTTGCGGGGAAATGCTTTCAAATACAGATAGATAGTCTTGCCTGGCAGAAGATAAAGAAGAGTAATGTATAGCTATTTGACACAATGAGAGCATCAAACAAATCTGAAACATTCACAGCATGACTGCATTCCAGGCAGTCACATAAAGAGCTAAAAAGTAATAAAAACTTGTCCTAACCCTTGGAAAAAGGGGGTGTCTTCCAAAGAGGAAATATTAACCACTCTGGAACAGACACTATCATGCAGACAGTTAATACATCACATTTATCTATCCGACAGTGGGCATCATCCTTGGAGAATCAAATCATTGTGGGCTAGTGGAGATCTTTGTCCTAGAAATGCCAAAGTTTCATTGCCATCTATTTCAAATTAAGTTAGAGATTACTCACTTTTAATGTTGGTGAGGACCATTTCCAGAGTTTAGAAATAGGATTGTGGGTATGTGCTAAAACCAAAAAGAATAGATAAAATGTATTTGTTCACCTGTATTGTTCTTTGGTACCTCTCATTCTTGGCTGATAAAGTGGAGCAATCTTTGTGTCTTCAAAGAATCAAATTTTCTTTTATAATCCTATATGACTGCATGTAGCACACCGTTATAAAGAATGAAAATGCATATTGTGTAACTTTGTTCATTCTTTATACAATCACATTAATAAGAACTTATTATTACAACTATTTTTATTTATTCTGGAAGTATATTTTGGCCCATTATATCTACCGTATAAGAATAATATTTCAGCAATTAAGAGGTAAAGAAATGAGCATAAACCTGAAGTTAATCATGCTCTAAGCCAATGATAGCAAATTCATGACATGCTATGTCATTTTTTGTGACATGCCTAGAGGCCACACTAAAATGTGGTGTACTCTCATGTGAACCCATACCCTTTAAAGTTATGCAAGATGACCCTGCTTTTGCATACTCTGTGTAGGCTGAAAAAATGTTCTTGCAGAGACTGCACAAGAAGTTGTCAGACAATTTTCAGAGGCTCCAGAGGCTACACAAGAGTAGAGCCATCTCATGAGACTTCAAAACAATCCAAAAGCCATATAAGAACATACTACATTCAGCCTCTACAGCCCCCAAAAAGCACAGGGAATTCAGAAGCTTCTCAAGAATATGATGTGCCCTCATGTGGCTTCTGGACCCTCTGGAAATTGTACAAGAGAGGTCTGTTCTCACAAAGCATCTGGAACCCACAAAAAACTTGTGAGGATGGTGTGTGGTTACTTGCCTTTTTCATAGGCTGCAAGGCTATGCAAGAGCATTCTCTGAGATTTCCAGACATTTTCTGAATGTTTGATATGCTAACCCCAAAGGGTGTGCCATCATTGATCTAACCTATTACAGTCAGGAATCAGCTTAGTCAAAAGTAATTTCAATTCCTTCTGTTTCAGTGGGACTACTGAATATCATCCAGAATAAGAACTACCACCTATAATTTCCTTTATACTATAATTCCTTTCAGTAATTTAAATGGAGTTAAAATAGCTGCTTATGTTATGTCTTTTCTCTGGATTTACAAAAATATTTTAGCCCTTTTGCTTAAATAACAGTTCTTATACATTTCCATCTAGGTCAAGGGTGCCAAACTCACATCGTTACAGCGTCGTCATGTGACGTAACATAATTTTTCCCCTTCGCTAAACTGGGCATGGGCGTGGCCAGCGCATGACACCGTGAGTTTGACAGCCCTGGTCTAGGTTGTATTCCTATCTCTCTACAAAAGCACAACATAGCAGTCCAAAACTATAAGCAAAATAACCAACTATCCTTACGGGATTCTTCAATGGATATGCAGATAATTTCATATAAAATGACTTTCCATGCTACCAATTAGAACATAATCAATATAGTTCATGAAAGCATAATATCTCAGAAACCATCAACAGATTACTTCAACCATTAGCCAATACAATATCCTAAAAACTTCCAAACCTTCATAAGCAAACCAATATGTCTTCTTGTAACCTAAATCAGTGTTTATGTGCACCATGCTGTAGAACAGGAACAACTATTGACCTTCTTCTAAAGTTACTATCTTTCAAATATATGACAAATGCTATCAAACTGAAGCTGGGGTCTACCCAATGCAAAATAAAGGGGAACTATTACCATAATTTAAAAACCTATACAGTACCTTAGATTTACAGCATTCTATACAAGCATGTTTCCAATTTTGCATAGTATTATATCTCCCTCCAATACAGCTGAAACTGCAACTGTAAATCTTTCCTCTTTAGATCAAGAGATGGGATTGAGAGAGTAAACGTGGGGCAGATGTACCAGTCTCTACCTTCTTCATGTGCTGTTATTAAGGAACACCTGAGGAAACCTTAAGTCTTTAATATCTTTTACTGCATAAAAAGCCAAGTAAATGACATTCTTGACATTTGTATTGCCTTATCCTTGTGGAGTTCAAGCAGAAATTGGTGCCATGATTAATATTTGCCTTGGGTCTCCTGTTTCCAATTGGTTCTCTATATTGGACAGTAGTGAATGTTGTACTCTCCTTCCACATGTATGGTCTACATTGCTCAAGGGAGAAATTATATACCACAAATACATAGAGGGATGCTCTGATCTCCATTTTGAGAAAGGTATTTAAACTAGAGCTTTGACTAATACATCAAGGTCATTGCTTTAGAAGGAAAAATCAGACTGAAGACAGAACAGAATATATGTTTATTAATCTTGGGGCTGCAGACTACAGCAAAACTAAATGGTACAAAAGTAATGAAACACCCAACTCCACAGTGCAAAATTAATGGTCACCCCCAAGCAATAAATATACTTGAAGTCAGTTAAAAATGGAACAGAGGAAAAGACTTTTTAATTTATCTGGAATAAGGGACCCGGCATGACAAGATTTTAAGAGGGATACAAATGTGGGAAGGTGAATCAAACTATTTGCTATAAGTGGTTTAATCTAGGGTAATAGTGCTAAAAGTTAAATAAGTAGTTGCCTTGGTATTTGCTTTGAAAGGTCATATTAATGTAAATGTAACTTTGAATTATTGCATGTGGCAGAATCCTAATCATTTAACTTCTTTTGCCTGATATCACCACTAAACATTCTGGCAATCTCTTCTCTCTCAACAGCAACTCACTGCAGTCAATGGAGAGAAAGCTTGTATTAGAGATCAGAACTAACCTCTTGCACGTATGGTTTAAAATTGGGCAAAAAGGTGTCCACCTACCTCTAAAACTTGTCCTTGGAATACCTTGCAGGTATTCTTTTTAAATCTTAATACGGTAATTCTGCTCTTAACAATCTAAAGAAATCAAAATGGCTTGCCTTGTGCTGCTTATTTCTACTGTTGGAAGAAATATACATCTGGTTCACTTCCAAGTGGGGAGAAAGACACTGGAAACATGGAGGCTAATTGGAAAGATGGTTTAGTGAAGCAGAACCATCAAGCACATGGCGTTGAGAGAGAGGGGGGTATTTATACCCTCTCTTGGACTTTGCACTTGAACTTCCTGTTCCTCTGCAAGAAATGCATTCTATTGCCTGTAGTCAGACTCTCAGTTTTGGTTGAAGCTTGGCAGGTGATGATGTAATGAAGAGGCTTGTGTTCTGAAAGGGTGTTGTGTCAATTTCTGTTGTGTCTTAATGGCTTTGTCCTGGTTTGGATCTTGAGTGACAGCTAATCCCATCACTCTGGAGCTGAAGGTCTTTTGTCTTGTAGATAGGCTGGTCCAGTCCTGCTGGGGCTATTAAGAAAGATGGGGCTGCTTTCCAAGAGCATGTTTCTCCTTTAGGGAAATATAATATTCTGCCTTTTTTAATATTTCCCAAAATATTTCATTCTTCTAGGAGAGGGAAATCTTTCCTCAGTATTATAACTTGATTAAAATCGGCAGCTCATGGCAGACGTGAACCTCTCTCTTCCCAATCCTAGTGCAACAGCTTAACCATAGTTGGTTAGCTCTTAATTAATATATGGATGCTGACTTTGGTTTGGTTGGCCTCATCTTGGCTTGCCATCTGAAGAGACATTCACTCCAGGTGTCCTGGCTGCCCTTACATAACGTTAGCAAATTGCCTGCTCACTCAATTACCTTTTATTTAATCATCTGTAATAATAACAGTTATGCCTGATGGTAGGAAATGTTCATGTCAGCTCCTAATTGGCCACTGATTAATTGCTTGTGTTGAGTTGTTGTATAACATTCAAGAACATTCAAGGAAGACAGCAAAGCATACAGTTTGAGAAAGTCACATACAGGTGAGGATGGAGGTGGACCTAGATGGCCATCAAGCATGACTTTAGCAAACATCTTAACCCAAAGGTGCTTTTTTCCAAGAGGCCACTGGATTTTCTGGTTTTTCTTTGAAGACGTTTCGCTTCTCATCCAAGAAGCTTCTTCAGCTCTAAAGAAGCTTCTTGGATGAGAAGCAAAACGTCTTCAAAGAAAAAACACAAAGTCCAGTTGCCTCTTGGAAAAAGCACCTGACCTGGATGACTGAGAATCTCTATACACATTCAAGCATCTTAACATGATCAAATTTAAGAATCTCTGGTTTAAGTGGAAGAAAATGCTTCCACCAGCAATGGAAGATGTAGAACTTGTAGTACTGTATGTAGTATGTATATAGATGTAGTATGTATGTAGATGTAGTGTTTCTCAAACTTGGCAACTCTAAATTGTGTGGACTTCAACTCCCAGAATTCCCCAGCCAGGGAACTCTGGGAATTGAAGTCCGCACAACTTGAAATTGCTTAAGTTGAAAAGCACTGATGTAGAAAGATGGATTGGCTCTTCTGCCTAGTCAAAATGATGACGACAACGTGGGTTAATCAGGGATAATGCCAAGATTGAGGAGAGTTGGTAAGATGTCCTAGAGTGGATGCACATATGCAGGTAGTTCTCAACTTACAACACTTTGTTTGGTGACCGTTCAAAGTTTTACAACGGCACTGAAAAAGGTGATTCATGACCATTTTCCACTTAAGACCATTGCAGCATCCCCACGGTCATGTGATCGAAATTCAGACGCTTGGCAAGTGACTCATATTTATGACAATTGCAGGGTCCCGGGGTCATGTGATCATCTTTTGCGACCTTCTGTTCATTAAAGACAACGGGGAAGCCAGATTCACTTAACAACTGTATTACTAATTTAACAATTGCAATGATTCACCCAACATCTGTGGCAGGAAGGGTTGTAAAATGGGGCCAAACTCACTTAACACCTGTCCCACTTAGCAACAGAAACGTTGGGCTCAATTGAGGTCGTAAGTCGAGGACTACTTGTACTCCCAGGCATTTCATTCTCTACTATCTATTCTTTCCTTTCTCACCTACCGGCTTTCCACCAAGCCTTAGCAACCACTTACAACTGTAAAGCAAAATTCTCACAGAGTCTTCTTTAATCAGATTTATTGAAAGGGACATGGGAGCGATAGTTATAGAAATCTTGGCAACTGTATATATTTCCCTTACCACTCAATTTATCTTTAGATTTGTAGAACAGACTTTTTCTGATCTTCTAACTAACCATCCATCCAGAACCATTCAGAAGTAATTCAGAAGTTTAAGTGGGGAATGGCTGAGAGCTCGCAATCTAGTTGTGGTGCATTTTATTATAATTATACAGTTATATATAATTTTATATAACTGTAACTATAACCCTAACCCTAACCCTATAACACGTAAAGTTCAAGAATGTCCTCTCAGGAAAATTTGAAGGCATGATCTCAACACAGCCACACCAGAAACAGTTAGATGGTTAGCTTCCTTAGATGTCGAATTATGACATCTATCTCATTGCAGTTCTATGGCTCCATATTATCTTATTGGGGTTTTATCTTAATTTAACATAATGTATTGTATTGTGTGTCTATCTGTCTATCTGTCTCTGTCTCTCTCTCTCTGTCTCTCTCTCTGTCTCTGTCTCTCTGTCTCTCTGTCTCTGTCTCTGTCTCTGTCTCTGTCTCTGTCTCTCTGTCTCTGTCTCTGTCTCTGTCTCTGTCTCTGTCTCTGTCTCTGTCT
>JANHFL010002043.1:120668-138933 GCA_032468155.1 Oxyrhabdium leporinum | reverse complement strand
TTCTCCTTTAGGGAAATATAATATTCTGCCTTTTTTAATATTTCCCAAAATATTTCATTCTTCTAGGAGAGGGGTGGATGCTAACTTTGTACACTATTAAGAAGACTCTAAGCTACTGCATGTCAGATCAAAAACTGAAACAGCAATATTAATTATGAGTGAATCATTATTTACTTACCAGACGTAAAATATTAACCATAAAAATCCAAAATTATTACATTTTTAAAAAATAAAATAAAATAATATTACAGTCATGTATAAAAAGTTCACTTTTTCTATAAACTGAGAAATAAGGTTCAGTCACACGGGATTACATTCCACATAGTAGCCTCATTGAGATCTCACCACATTAAACTTCTTTCTCAGTTGGCAATGAAAGCCAGAAAGAAATCTTCACATGTGTGATGGTAAGTGTATTGGCTTCTGTGAAAGCTAGAATATTCACTGATTTATGTACTGTATGCCAAAACATTTTACTCCTGTTAATGTTTATTTGAGCAATTAGTGCAGACATGGGATTCAGCAGGAATAATCACATGATGAGTACTCCAGTGCCCAGGAGTTAAAACAGATCCCTTTTCTAACTGGAATGTGCCAAAATAATCTTTGCATTTTGCAAGAATTAAACTTGTGATAAAGCAGGCAATACCTTGGAGAACTAGGATATAAATGTGTAGAGGTTCAAGTATTAAAGCCAAAGAATACTATGCCCCACTGAGAACCTGCATAACAATTCTATAAACAACTTCTCTAAAAAAAAGAAAAAAAAATAAAGATTTCATGCCATAGTACACTAGATCAATTTTTCCAACCTGAATAAATTTGTGATATGTGAACTCCACATCCATGATTCCTTTTCCAAGGTTGTTGCTAAGAACTGTGGGAGTTGCAGTTCAAGCATCTCAAAGTTGCCAGGTTAGGAAAGTTAACAAAACCAAAACATCTTTTTGATTAAATACATCTTTTTAATTTAAAAAAAAATATTTTTGCAAAGTGCTTTAATAAGAACAGACAGAGGTGGGTAAGGCACATTTCTAAACCCTAGATGCTTCTATATTTAGAAATAAAATACAGATAAATCCTCATAATCAGTTTGAAGATCAATTTTCATATCAAAAACAGGAAAAGTGATGCAACTTTGAAAAGGTTGGCTGGAGATTAGAGTTATATTTGAGATATGGTAGTGACAGGCTTTCTGTGTTGGATCTTACTGCAAGATTAAATATATCTTCACCTTTATATTATTCTCTTTTGTTGTATATTCTTTTTTCTTGTAACAAAATCAATTTTATATGATATTGCTAGAGGTGGGTTAAAAATAGTGTGTGATCAATCTTAATGTACCAGCAACTGAAGTTGAGGTTGATTATATTAATACGATAAGATGAAGACAGAGTAACCTTCCTTAAAGCAGTGGAACTGAATCAAACCAAACATATGAGATCCTAAGCTATTAAGAACATATTGATTAGAATAGCTGTTTCTTAACAATATAATATTTGCTACACTTAATTATTTTTAATTTCAACTGAATCACCACCTTTTTGTCCCAGATGTTTTTAAGAGAGGGGTATTTACATAGTGTGGAAATTTAATAATGGCGACATGAAGAAAGGAATGGGTAAACATGTGCGTTTGTAAGCAAAGGCAGGCAGCTAGAAATGTGACCTTAGCAAGGACACAGATAATGAAAAGCAGATTGTTGTCTTTCCTAATGATGTGAAAGAAGGGAGTACATGAGCACAATAAATGGCATTGTTGATAATGATGGTATCTACAAACAAAATAGTATCCTGTTTAATATAAGCAGAGGTGCCCTGGTAAGGTCACCCCCAATGGTATTATCTATCAGAGGCATTCCAGCAATAAAGGTCATAGTATGATTTATAATGTTTTCTTAGTCTTTTCTATGTAGCAAACAAATAGTATATAACCTGTAACCTGGCTTTATTTGGGACGGTTGAGGAGCCCAACAATCAATTCATTTGTATATGCAAAAACAAATACTTTATTTCAACTATCTTTATTTGCTTTGGTTCTTAATACGATTGCTTTTTCTCACAATATACAAAAATGCAAGCATCTCTGTGTCAACATTTCCATAAAAGGAGTTTCTCTAAGGAAGGAAAAGTTTAGTATTCATTTCACTTGTCATTTATTAGACCCCGAGCTCATTTAAATCATTAGATCAGACCAAAAGATGAAAAGTATCCTAAGAACACATTGGAGACCAAATGTATATTTAGCTTAGAATTTTATTTTCCTAGTGTTTGTTTTTAGAAACTCCAAAACACTAAAAGAAGAGCCTGGACTACCAATACAAAGATGCATTCTAGTTGGCTAAAGAAGCAATATGAAATAAGGCACCTTCCTGTATGTTTTGCAGAATTAGTTCAGTTCAATTAGTTTTGATGAAAAATATTACATCATTCCCCTGAAGGAATTCTTCAATAAAGTGCAGTTCTATCATACATTTAAATATTAATTTTAAAACAGCTTTAGATTTTTTGTTAAAAGAAAAGCTTGCTTTATTGTTTGCTTGTTTCACTTTTCTTTTTCTGTTACTACCAAGCTGATTATCCTGAGTTTTCTTTGCAGCATTGGTTTAATCAAATGGTTTTAGAGCTTGGCTTGCTAGTTCTAGTCTTTTCAAGGGCTTTTACCTTGGTTTGCATAAGATAGTTAGTTAGGCAGATAAAGGGGTAAAAGTTTTATTCTACTTTAATATTTGAATAGGATAGTTGATGTTTGCAAATAAATTATTTGCATTCCCCATATAATTTTATCAGTCTTCATTTTATTGGAAATCTTAGTAGTCTATGCTATTCTTTAAGGTATTAAATATTTCTATTGTCTGGACCACCATATTTATCATTTGTGCAGTGGAATGATAGTTATTATTTTCATGATCTTCTGATATCAAGTATAATATGGAAGAATTTAAAATATTCAAGAACATCAGGTTTCAAATCAAGGAGACTGGATCAATTAGCCCTATTGTGTTGGCTTGCTATACTGTTCATACTGGAAAATTACTCTGATAAACATCCTGGAAGCCAAAAGAAAACCATCAAACTGTGCCAGATACCTGTCAAGTGTCACTGCTGCTATCCCATATGTTTCAATTAAATAGCCCTGACTTTTCCCTATAATGTGTGTGCTGCCTGTTCTACAAATACAGTCACATCTGTTGGGCTTTATTTCAGGAATGTGAGAAACAAAGCAAATGCTAATAAAAAACCTGTGTCTGTTTTCTGCTAAGCCATCCATGCATGAGAATTCACAGTTATATAATCTTCACTGATGAATAGGCCTTCTTTTGTTCTTATGCTTCTTTGTGGAATCAAAGCACTACTACCACTTGTTTGTCACTCAGAGAATGGAACAAGAGACACGTGGTCATTGAAAGTGGTTTTCCTTCAATTAGGTCACATACACACTGAAGATTAATTGAATACTCATCCTCCTTCCCCGGGGAACCTAGAGAACTCTAGTTGCATAAAATGTATTAGGATTCTACAAAGGTAATTTCCAGTACTCTTACTAACCTTATATCTCAATTGTTTTACTTAACAGTGCCAAAAAGTGATATTTAGATTTCTTACATTTAAAGCTACTCTCCGTACTACACAATACTACAATCTCTTACTTTATGCTTTTAAGCAATAAACATTTTATGACAAAACACAACATATAATTACAATATAGAGTATATACATATGTTATTAGTATTAGTATTACTAAAACTCTTTATGTCCCTGTAATCACTTAATATGGGGTAGAGTCAGGGCAACTGGAATGAGCTGAGCATTTACCAGCCAAGTGCCCTTTGTGATGCCATACTAAGTTCACAGCAGACATTTCTTTTCTTTGGCCATAAGTGAGAGAGACATCTGCTATTACCTAGAATTGGTAATAGCCTTTCCAGTGGGAGGTGAGTTCCTTCACCACTAAGCCACCACAACACTCAAATATTAGTATTGGTATAAGATTAATATCCAATTTTGAGGATCTACCAGTAGCAAACTACCATGTTACAACAGTATGAATTTTGTAAAGTTTAAACAAATATGCAGTATATCATGTAGTTTCTGCTAGGCTTAGTTATAGTATTTTATTGGGAAAATATTCCAAAATACAAAACAAATAAGGATCTAAAATTATGATATGCTCTTATGCTGCCTGCCGCAATTGGGGATGTTTTTAAAATACCTTGTCTTCCTACAAAAATTGTTGTCCCCCCTTTCCTATATACAACCAAAATCACCCCTAATTACATCTCAACATTATATGTGGGGAAAACTTCACAAAAATTCCTTGATCTGGTAGAGAAGTCTCAGAGGCGGAAATATATATAGAATATATAATATATATGTGTTCTGTATTTTTGAAAGATTTCTTATTAGTTGTGCACTTTGTTTATCTTTATTTGTGTACTTTTTCCTATTTCCTGTACTTATAGTATATCAAGTTGACTTATTTTACTAGATGCAAGCATATAGCTTGTAGAATAGTAGACTTACTTGATTGAGTATGTCAGTCCATCAACAGAAATGTTGCATTATTGGTGAAAGGTTCAGCACATAAATTTAATAAAAAATAAATAAAAACTAAAAAAGGTATTTTAGATTTTCCTGAGTACAAGTGTTTAAAAAAGAGAAAAATGTATTAAATTTGAAGAAAACAAAATTAAAGTAATTCTGTTATTCATAAACCATGTTCAGGGCAATGATCTACCTCTAATAATTGTTGCTTTGATTTGGGAAGTAATGTGAGCTGACTTTCATAAGACCTATAAGTCATGTTCCTCATTTGAGGAACATCTAAAATTATCACAAAAATAAGGAAGATATAACCTTTTGGCTTTTAGTAATTTAAACACTGATAGGATGGGCACACACAGAAATGATACATGTATTGTTTGAAGCCCCTTCTGATACATCTAGCATCATGATTTCTGACAGGACAATCAGACTTTATAACACCTTCATAACTGAGGAAATTGCACTGTCCATTGTTATAGGCCATTGACCAGGAGATATTCAATTTTGATATAAAAAAATGTTCACAAAAGTACAGCCTTTTGAAAATCTAGCACTGATTTGCTGCTACAGTGGTTTCAGAAGTGAGATTATATCTTGAAAAACTGCCTATGGTTTCCACACTTATTTTCCTTTGCCTCCGATTACTTCTAAAAAATAGATATCAAAATTCCTTCCACAGACTAGTTGGTCAGCATGTTGCCTCCTACATAGCATTTCTAACTACTTTTCTACATGAGAAGGCATGCTACTATGTCACTTAGCCATTCTTTTTATGAAATAGGCAAGATTCATTGATTATCTATTCTTATCTGTTTCTTAGTATATACTGTGCTATTAGCATCTCATAGTACTTTATAGCACTCTCTAGGCAGTTTACAATGCAGCATATTGCCTCCAATAATCAGCATCATCATTTTACCAATCTCAGAAGGATGGAAGCCTGAGTCAACCTTGAGAGCCATCAGGATCAAACCCCAGGCTGTGGGCAAATTTTCCTGCAATACTGCATTCTAGCATGTAATGACTTCCCCAGACATCTTCCCAGACAAGAGCCAGATTCAGGGAGATGTGGAGTAATGCCCAGAGGTTGCCAGCGGCTATGAGCCAGGAGCATAGGAGCAAAGTGGAGTGACTGGATGACCAGCCAGTGAGCTAGGGACAGAAGAGGCATCAGCTGCAGCTGAGCAGCAGAGATGGACAATAACTGCCTCTTGGGCTGAGAGGAGGAAGGTACAATGAAAGTCAGCCAGGCTACCTGTGAGGCGGCAGCCTCACTCCTCTTGATGGACTGTACTGGGAAGCAGCTTTTTAGCTCAGCGAATGGAATGAAATAACACTGGAAATAATATTTCTATTTCCTTGCTGTTTCTTCAGCCTTCATGATTCTTGCCTTGACACTCAGACTGGATTCTGTACTTTGAACTTCGGATCGTGCCTCTTAAATTCTGGATTTGCTTTTAGCTTCGTGCTGTGGACTGGTGCTGTCTTTTTTTGAGAGGCCTGTTGAACGTACTGGGGATGTGCTTGTATTGGCAAAGGGAATTGCAGGGGAATACTAATTCAGGCTTGGAAGCCTTAATAAAGATTCCTAACACCTGTGGTGTGTATGTGTGTATGGGACAGCACATAACTACTGTGCCACCAGGGTTCCTATTAAACAAAGCTAATGATCAAATAGAAATTCCAAATCTTCCAAAGAGTTTTCTTAAAGATTGTTTTGTCTCCATCCCATACACATAGTGTTTTATGAAACATTACTTGTTTTGAAAGAAATATTAATGCATGCACATGTTTAAAAATGTTGATTAGATAAAAAGTCAGATAGAAAACCCTACAATCTGCATTAATAACTGGTTGCTTTTGTTGAATATATTAAAAAAATACATCTACTGGTATGAAGGATACCTCTAAATGCATAAAATCAGAGATTTCATTACAGCAAAATTTTAACCATTATTCATGTGACAAAGAATCAGAACCTATTAACTGTGGTTGTTCTTGTTCTGTTTATACAGAATTTGCCATTGGTTCTATCACATTGGCCTTAGGATATCATATATGATCTAAATTAATGATTGTATTATTAAGTTATAATAAGAATCAAACTGATTTAATAGAGCCACACTTATCAGGGATTGATGGAAAGATGAGACAATTCTCTGAGTTGATTTGTATTTAAACTAAACTTTCATCAAAGAACATTAGCATTCTCTGACCTTGTCCCTAATTAACCATAAGAGCAAATATCAACCAATCACCTTAGTAAAAATTGGTCATCCGAAAAATATTACAGTGTCTAATTAATGGATATGCCTTTATTAGATTGCTTATACTTTCTTCAAAAAAACCCCCCACATAACTTCCTTAGATTTTATTATGATTATCTTCAGCCTATTTATGATTGTCATCTGGATTTTGGGAATGAAAAATGTATCAACCTATAGTACAAACGTATTTCAAAAGTAAAAAAAAAAAGTCCTTTTGCAAAGGAAATAGCATTAAGTTCCCTTTTTTGAGGAAAGATTAACTTCTGCTGACCTCATGAACAGTACCTGAAGTTTTTCTGGTAACAGTACAGAAGTGGTTTGTGGTTCGCCTTTTCTCAGAAGTTGTTTTTACTTTTGGTTTAGCTCTAGCATAAAGCCATGATTCCCTGGTAGGCATCCATCCAACACTGAACCTGGTCTGGGCTTGCTTAGTAACTTAGTAATAAATTGATTTGCATAGCATTCAGTCTTTGTATAGCATATAAATCTGTAGCATGGATTTACTCTTGGAAAATAAATATTTCCCAGAATAAATCCTTATGTTCTTAAGTTCTGTTGGTGGTGGTATTCAAGGTATTTGTGTACACTTCCAAAAGACCTATTCATCATTCTTGCTTTGTGTCTGGTTCCATTTTTAAATCAAATGGGAATACCTATGAATTTTCAAAAGAAAAAAATTTAAGGCATAAAGATCTGTTCAATATTTTTTGAAATTCAGACGACTTTTTACTATAATGATTTTCTGTAAGCAATCAAAATTTTTATAGTTGTCTAAAAATGCCATTAGGATATATCCCTAAACAATAGAAAAGAATTTGTAGAGACTGGTATTTAATTATTTGATTCAGATATATAGTTTCACACATTAGTTTACCACATAGAAAATTATGGTAAACATACTAATTGTATGTTTCAGTGAATCCCTAATTCAGCACAAACTGATACTAGATACTAAGTTAAATATGATATCTTTCTACAGATTTGAGTTCATCCTTTATATTTTATAGACATTCTAAATTCTGTTCAATTTATTTGGCAATATAGCTGCTATTCCCACCACCTGTATCATTGGAACCATGCTCCATCTGGATTATTGTGAAAGTTGCAAAACAGTGGCCAACATAATTACTGAAATGAAAAAAGAATCTGTGATGTTAAATGTCTATGGAGATTCTCACTCATCCAGGTCATGGTTGTCCTAAAGGTAGTTTTTCAAGAGGCAACTGGACTTTCTAGTTCTTCTTTGAAGATATTTCGCTTCTTATCCAAGAAGCTTCTTCGGTTCTGACTGAATGGTGGGAAATGGAAGGATTTATATTCCTTGCAGACAGCTGGTCATTTGCATTGTTTTAGAGAGTCACTGAGGCCACTTGGAGGTTTATCTGTGTCCTCAAGTCACCTGAATAGTGCAAATGGATGTGGAGCCTTCTTGGGACTTCTGAAAGGTCTGTGTTGTAGACCGGAGATAGATGAAAAAGAAAAGAAAAACAAGGAAGTCCAGCTGCCTCTTGAAAACCCACCTTTGGGACAATCTGTGATGTTGATCCTAGTGATAATGAAGTCCATCTACAGTACAACACATTGTTGAAGAATTTGTTCTCCAATGAAATGTTGGTTCCATGTTCAGGTCCAACAGCTGCATATTTTTGAAAAAGTGTGGTCAGTTAATAAATCAAATTATTTTAAATACAGTCTGGAATACATCTATTTTCTTCCAGAAAGAGGCTATATACAAAAATAAATTAGTGCTAGTCTGCTTTCTTGTTTATTCCTATTTCTCTGAATAGGGATTATTGGTAAAGCCTCAGATTTACAGATTTCAGTGATTGCTCAAGAATACCCTGGTTTACACATGCTTTTTCTTAAATGTTATTTTAATCTAGAGCACTTTTCCTTAAAGAAAATAAATATTTCATAATGTATGCTTTGCTTTATAAAGGTTATATGAAATTTGAAAATATATAACATTTTTATGTAAAGGTAACAGAATTATAATTCTATGAACGTAAAGAAGACATCAGAAGCTGGAATCAGGCTTAAAGTTATACTTAAATGATGATTCTAATACACTTTTCAAAATTTGGTTTTCCTAAATACTCTTGATACAGTTTAGTGCGGAGGTTCAGATACAAACTATATGGCCGTTTGAACCAGTCATTGTCTTTCAGTGTTCAGAAGCAAGCAATACCAAACCACTTCTGAAATCTTGCCAATAAAATGGCAGGGACTTTCTGAAGTCACCAGTAATCAATGCTGACTCAAAAGCACTCCATCTCATCACACTTATTAATGCTTTGGTTATATATCGACACCAGATTGTTTGTCCAAATTTAAGTACTGGAATTATCAACGAAATCTACTTGCAAATGTTTACTGTCCTTACTTTCATGAGGAATCATCTACTGCATTCCTGCTGTACAGGTTGTTAAAATACGTTTTATCAGAAAATATGTATAAAATGAGTCTTATACAGATTACGGATTCAGTCCTTTCACTATGTATGAAGCAGTGAGAATCATGTCTAGTTCTCTGGGAAGTATACAAATTATGATGCCAATCACGCTGATTTTTCCCTCCTTAATATTATGTGGAATGCTCTCCAATCTGTTGCCACCTCTGTTTGCTTTGCCCTTTAAATGGTCAGCCTAAATGATACACAATTATGCCTAATTGGACTAGCAGTGAAATAATAGCATTGAACATAATTCTTTCCCTTTCCCCCAGGGTGTAGTGAGGATTAATTAGGTAATACTAATAAAAGAGTGAGGTGAGCTTTGAAGATGAAAGGACTGAGCCCTGTTATGTAGAAAACCTGAGTCTCATTCCTGCTGGGTTTTGTTAGGTAGGGTTTTTTGTTTTCCTGGTTAAGACATGATGTGCTTCCAACTTAACAGCTTCATCCGCTACAGTGCCTGGCAAGCTTGAATATGTTCTTGTGACTGCATTTTGGGCAAGAAGCCCACAACCAGGCAGAGATTAACTGTAACCAGGTGACTAGACTTCTTTGGAGATAGAGTTATTGTATTAAGGCTTTTTACATAAAAAGGCCTTTGCACATCACACACAATATTTCTTTATGCTCTCACCCATCCACCCACAGTTACACACAATTTCTCTCAAGCCCTATATACAATTCAATAAGATAATAGGCATGAAGTTTCAAGTGGTGTCTGCCTCTGTGGGAGCAGTCTCCTGACCTTAGTATTACATTCAAAATGAGCAAAAGCTAACTGATAAAAGGTTTATTGTATTTCACTGCTGATGTACTCTCAAGAGCTTGCTTCAGCCAATTGAACATTTAAAAAAAAAAAAATTAAATCCCAAACATTTTTATATATTTTAGATTCAAAAGACTCCTGCATGAAAACAAGAGTTCACTAGTGGAATTCACTAGTTAGCAGAGAAAGAAAGCAAACATGATGATTTGGCTTACTTCTAAATAGTTATTTAGAAGAGTTTTCTCTGTACACTTTGGAGTGTACAGGCATTCTTATATGTAGTGTTTCTTTTGCAAAAGCAAAAGAATTTTTTTTACAAGCACCCACACATATTTTAATTCTATTACAACATTTACAAAAAGATATTTTAGATTCCCAAACTTTCAAGATTTCAGACAGCCTTTTAAGACCTATCTTTTTGCTTGGGCTTTTTGCTAAGGTGGTTGACGGCCTTATGAATAGACTAGGCATATTTTTCATTGTTGCCTAGCTTTGCCATCTCTTATTTTTATTGTTATATGTGTCTTTGCATTGTGAACCACCCAGTCATTGAGAATCAGGTGATAAATAATACTAAATTAATACATAAATAAATAAATGGGCATGCTTGAGAAAAACTAGCGATATCGCAATCTTTTTTTAAGGTTAATGTGGTACTGTTGTAGTAAGCAGGACTCACAATAATTAAATCCATTGGTGATTGGATAGTCATAGCTTTAAACTACTTTTTAGCTTAACCTACCTCACAGGATTAGTGACAGGATCTTCAACAGATTCTTTCAAGGAGGTGCCATCATAAAATAGTTCTATCCTGTTTGCAACCAACTCTATTTTCTAATTCAACTGTTCTTCCATTTTCTGCCTCATCTAATTCTTGAGACTTTTTTTCTTTTCACCTTCATTTTCTTTGAAGCTTCTCTTAATATGTTACTCCTGTTAACTATGCAGGAAATAATGTTTTTCACTGATCCCTTTTCTGAATCTGTCAGTGATTTCTTTTTAGTTTCTAATTCTTGTTTCAGAAAAGTTTATAAGTAAAATAAGTCCTGATAAAGGCCACAGGGCTGTATTTCTTGCTTGCTATCTTTCATTTATTTTATGCACTATGTAGTATTTTCCAGACTTTTATCTAAAACATTTGTGTTAATTAGTAATCTCATTATTTGCAAAGAGTATGGATTTTAAATCCCGATCCTCATCTGATGCTTTAGAACATATATCAAAAGATAAAAGCAGAATCTTTTTTCTCTATCTCAAATACAATACGTAGTTTGAAAATTTAAACTCAATACAAAAACTCCATATAAAAGAGAGACAAGGAAAAGAAAGGGAGCAATATCTAGCCTGGTGCCTGGCATTGCTGATAAAATTCTTATGGAAGGGAGTTGCAAGGTTGTCAAGATCGGATTTTTCTTATCAGATCTCCAGGTCAGAAGACAAGAATTCCATTCAATGGGAAAATAAAACCACACGGTCTCCAAATGAGGAGGAGAGGAACAAACTAGCAATGATTATACTTCATTGATCTGGAATTCATTCAACTTAGCTTTCCAATACTACTAGCATCAGGGGAATGAAGATCTGGAACACCTTTCAAACTGGTTCAGAATATTTGTGTGAAATGTTCACAAGCATAGCATATCAGTTTTTGTAAACAAACAAGCAAAAAGCTTGGGAGTTATGCCATATCCTTTTCCCATGTTCCATCAATCCTTAATTAAATTTAAGTAAAAATTAACTTAGTTATTGTAAAGTTAATGTGATATTTCTACTAGCATAGATGCAAAACAGAAATTAAAAAGTTTTTACAGAATTTTAAAAATCTATATTCTTGTGGCATTTTTTTGTTTGTTATCAGTCCCTGTGCTGATATACCAAGCTATGAATTATCATTGCACATCTACTTTTGCTGAAGTAGTGGATTATAAAAATACAAAATCCTTGTAATTAATCCTGGTTTGAAGCAGGTTTATAAATCAAATTAACAGTCTCAAACTCCTTTAGGGACTATTAAGTTAGTTCTGGTATTTTGAAGAGAAACTAAGGATGCAAGCAGAGATTTCAATTTGTTAAAGATGTATTCAAAATTGGACTGGATATTTGCTCACTTCAGACTAAAATTCCAAAGATCAGCAACTATACACAGATGTTTTTTTTGAGCAGGCAGTTTGTGACAGAATGTAGTAAGGAGGAGGAAGGAAGGAGAGGGTGGATTCCAGTAGAGGCAAAAATATTGTGTGTGACACAAGGAGGGCAAAGACAACCACTATCTATAGTGTAAATGCAGACAGTAGAGTTTTCAATCTGGTGAGATTGTCTATAACTGTGAAAACAATAAAGAACTCAGCTTGGAAGAAATACCTTGTATTGTTCTAGTTTGGGGCCAGACACAATCTCAGAGCATGTTTTAGGTAGTTCATAAAACAGTATGCAAATTACTGCCAATGTCTTCCTGTTTGTGTGATACAACTGCCTTTATAGACATAGTTCTTGACTTACAACCACAATTGGGACCGCAATTGCCATTGTTAAGTGATGTGATTGTTAAGTGAGTCATCATGTGACCATGTCTGATTTTATTACCTTTTTTTGTCATTTTTTTGGTCAGTTGTTAAATGAATCCAGTTTTCACCATTGATTTGGTTTATCAAAAGCAAGCTAGAAATCACAATTTGTGAGCACGTGACCCTGAATCACTGTAGTTATCATAAATAAGGCTGGATGCCAAGTTCCTGAATCAGTATCACATGACTACAGGGATGCTGCAATGGTCAGTAGTGCAAAGGCTGGTCATACAGTAGGTTACTTTTTTTGTAACTTTGAACAGTCAGAAAAGAAATGGTCATAAGTCAAAAACTATCTATGCTTTGTTCCAGTCTTCAACAGGACAATGAAAGCTTCATTGGCTAAGGAATTCTGGGAGTTGCAGTCCCAATACATCTGGGAAACCTTTTTTAGACAGTTTTAACACAACCTGTTCAATTTCCAAGCCATTCCCAACTTACTTGTTTGTTTGTCTGTTTGTTAATTATTTATTACATATGCCCACTCATCTCATGAGCTTCAGATGGTTTGGTACTCTGTATTAGTTTGTTTCATTATATTAATTAGGTAGTCAATAATAATCACTTTTTTCAAATAACTTTTTATTGTCACAAAAATGTGGAATAATTATACTAATAGTAATAAGGAAGTATCTTTAATTGTGATGTCTAAATTTGTATACCCAATTACAAGTATAATTTAAAAAACTGTTGCATAGTAGCAATTTTTCTTACTTGAGTGTATTTTTAATAGGATAAATAAATATAAATATAAATAAATGGTAAAGACATAAATTCAGCTACTTAGAATGGTAATTTTCTGAACAGCTTTATTGAAAATAAATTTGGGTGTTTGGTGTCATTCCTGCTTTGTTTGGCTCTATATTGTCATCCGTCACTTAACAAATTAAGGTATTATGATTAACTCTGTTTAATTGGTTAAAATCTTTTACCTAAACACTTTATAAATCATAAACATAGTAATAGGAAATAGCTAAATTATCAGGATCTAAATGCTATCCCAATACAAATCAAACAATATCAAACCTGAACCAGCAGGAAATAAAATCAAGCAGAAATGTTCAACATCAAACACCATTTTAAAAGCAACAGAGGAGAGAGCTTGATAAATGGAGCTGTCAGAGAAAAGTTCCTTTTCTTTAACTATTTATGCCTGATATTACGATGGATTTTAATTATAATTATATCATCTGGTTTTCTTTTGTATTTAATAATAGAAACAAATGACTGGTCCAGTCATGCATTAATTGCAAGAAAAGATATAAACAAAATCTGACCAAAATGGCATCCATATAAACTGGGATCTGTATATTGGGATGAAATTCAAGATATTTCTGAGCTCAAAAATCTAATGGAAAAAAATATATAAGAAAGTAGTGTTATAGAAAAATAACTTATAGCTTGGAACAGACATTGCAAATATTTTTAATAACTGAAATTTAACAGAATAGACTGCTATCGGAATCTATGTGGCATTAATAGGAACTGAATTTACTTTATGGAAATAAAAACATTTATTTTCATGAAAGAAAGAATGATTAAGTAATCGGCTTTTCCACAATGCTTAACAGGATTTACTCTGCCTTTTAAAATCCAGGATTTGCTTCTCTACTTCTGACAAAGATTTCTGGCTTCATTCTTTTATAGATCAGCTTGAAGTGACCATTCAAATCCAAAAGTTAAAATGGAAATTGACAAAAATCCATTTTGGTAAATCTTTCAGCCTCTTTTCCAAGGAAAATGAATAGAGGAGAAAAGCTACTGCTATATTGTAAAAGAAATTGCTATACAAGCCAGCATACAACCTTTTTTTTCCAATAACATACATTAAAAAGAAAGTCAAGTTTCAAATCTCTTAAATTCCAAACTACAAAGTCTGGAAGTTAAAAAGAATAAACAATACCCATCAAGGAGACTTTACTATATTTTCATAAAAAATCCTATAGTGATTGATTGATTGCCATCAAATCAGGGATGGCTTATAGAAATCACATATATAGATTTTGTCCAAGATGAACTGAACTCAGCTTGGCCACTTAGCAGTGCATTCTCTATGTTGTGTCCATCCAGTTTGACGTCTTCACTGTCAATTCTGGTTGCTTGACCTATTCTTATTAGTTTGGTGTTATTCATATTTAATCATAATCCCATATTTATCACTATGCTCCTTGACATTATTACAGCTTGCAGGTAACAGAGTAGTGTTATCAACAACACATTTTTTAAAATTTTTGTCTATGCTGTATATAGGATGAATAAACAGGAAAGAATATGTAACTGTTTCTTCAATATCTGATATCTCCCTTTCCATATAGGGCCCTAATCTGCATTGGATGATCCTCAAGCATTGTTTTACTGACATGAAATTATAGAATCTGTATGATATTTTGAACACCCTGTTAACTAAATGGCAATATCAAAGAAAGGAGATGTATTTATTTAATAAATGTCTAGGCTGCCCATCTGGTATACAAGGCTCTGGATAACTCACAGTAAAAACAATGAAGATAGCCAGAGTTAAAAATAACAACAAAAATGTCAGCCAGGAAGACTCACAATCACTCAAACAAGCCATGAAATGCTATCAGAATCCTAAGTGTAAACAGTATGATTTTTTTATTGAAAATATCCAATTTCTATCATTTCAAGGTATAGATGACTACGATATCAATCTGTACTCAGTTTATTTAATCTTTCACTTTGTTGCACTTTCACATATGAATTCTTCTTTAGCTAATCTAAAATGCAGATAATAAGACAAATTTCATCATCTGGTGTAGCACTTATTTTGTCAGTTTCCATCTCTGCTTGCACCATACATCAGTCAGAGACTGCTTTACTAGATTTACTGAGTAAACTATGATTACCTGCCTTTCTACAACATCATATGCCATAGTTAACAAATCACAATAAATGGGTTCACACAACATTAAGCCACAAAAAAGCAACTACATTTTGTCAACTGAGAGCCCACTTTATCTTAAAAGGCTCCCTTGAATGCTCAAATGAAGGACAAGATATAACTGTTATGCATTAAATGTGATTCTTCAACTAGGATGCAAGAATAATTAAATATATTTATAAATAGTTTATAACTTCATAAACAACATAGTAAATTTATAATTTAAATGCATTAATTTATAATACATTTATAAAGAAATAAATGTTAACTAAATATACTTAGTATTTGCAGTGTGTAAATAACTCCTCAAGGACAGAAAATTATGATTTGCAAAAAGTTATATGTAATGCTTACAAGACTAAAGGCGAGTTATTCAAGCCATCAAATGGTTTAAGTGAGGGATGGCAAACATCTTAACATCTCAAAGTTACACTTCAGTATAAAAATGTAAAGATTCCTTTAGTTCAAGTTCTTCTCAATATGGGTACATAATCTTTATGGCAAAAAATAGAATTGATTTGTCCTTGTCACTTTGGGGAAGGTTTTTTCAACATTAACCTTTGAACATAAAGGTGGTCTATCATGCTAGCGCTTATCAAGTCTTGCCTTTTCAAGATATAAGGCGTATAATGTGAGGTAAAGGGAAAATATCTAATTGTAATTTCGTGGACATAACTATATATGTTTATTGGCAGCAAGTAATTTTTTATCTTGTTCTTTCTATTATGTTTAATTTGTTAAAATTAGTCAAGGTCAGTTAAGTGTTATCTAAATATTCCATCTATTCAGTCATATTTGTTAAGAAGCCAAATGTGCACAGCAGTACACACTGATCACAAGTAGGTGTATTAATTATCCATGTATATCTCACAAGTTTTTTTGTATACATTAAGAATTTCCTGATATTTCTGAAGGTCTTGTTGAACATCAACACTGAACATCCTCTTCCTACAATTTCATTTGCTCAATTCCTGTATTAAATTCAGAAAGCCATAAAGAAAGTGTAGCTGAACTTAAGAGGTAGCATTGGCTTAATCTTCTCGTTAATTTCATGATATGCATATTTTTCAAAAAATCTCAATAATTTAAAAATCTTATTCGTATGAGATGAACAGCTCATTGTGGTCTAAACAAATTCTAAATATGTTTTTATAATGCTTTTAAATTCTGCATTCAAGGAGCAAGCCAAAATATGTATTGACAGTGTTCTTCCAACTTACAGCCAATTTTATTGCTGATGGATATGGAACGTTTATGGAAAAAAGATAAAAATAATAGTTTTGGCACTGAAGATTACTGCTTACTGTTTCATTCTCTTAGACTTTCTCATGTAAAAACTGCATTCCTTCTTTTTTTTTTTTACATGTGTCGAACTTCATGCAGGTAGTACTCAACTTACAACCATTTGTTCAGCAACAATTCAAAGTTACAATAACAATGAAATAAGTGACTTAGGATCAGTCCTTGCACTTGCAACCATCATAGGATCCCCACAGCCATGTGATCCAAATTTGGTCTCTTGGCAACCAGCATGAATTTATACTAGTTGCAATTCCTAGGGTCATGTGATTGCCATTTGTGACCTTCCAACAAACAAAGTCAATCGGGAAAACAAGATTCCTTTAAGACAGGTCACCATGGTATTCCAGGATGTTAGTTAGAGAATTAAAAAGCCTCCCGAAGAAATAAATATGAAACTGCTTCCATTATTTGCTAATAAAACTGTGTAAGTGTGATCATGTAGTCCCTGGGAGTCAAATTTAATTTGAAGACATCTATATGTAGACAAATTCTTGCCATCTTGTTAAGTAATAACTTACGGCTCTTCCAGGGATAGTCATGTATTACTTTGATTCTACCCATTCAACTTAAAGGTTATCTTCCCTTTTGTATTTCCATTATTTCATATTCATTTCCATTTATCTTTCCAATGGTATTCACTCCAGCATGTTAATGAAAAACCCTCGAATTCTCAGGAGTTGTGTGCTAATATATTATATCTACAACATTAATAAAACATTTCTTTTCATTTTTACTTCTCTGTTTGAATTCATTCAACCAGAGGAATCAAATGCAGCCTAAATCTTTCAATAGAAACAGTATTCCCTAAATTTGAATCTTTCTCATCATAGTAATTGTATTTCTGGCACTCTGAATTTTGTTTTCTCTTTACTCTTAAAATACATGAGGCTCATCAACAAATCCTGATAAGCACTGAATGGAGATGCCCCATTAATCATCCTTAAATAAATAACTTTGTAATACCACCTTTGTCTTCTCCCCAGTCCACTACGGAGAAGACTCTCTTTAGTTACATTCCAGTGTTAAAGTTGAGCTTTTCTCTTTGCCAACAATACAGCTGTGACAAACAGGTTAAAGTGGCTTAGACTGGAGACTTCTTTCCAGTTCCTGAAGACTATTTTTCAGAGACAGCCTACTGTTGGCAGCACTAAAGTCTGGTTCTTTCAAGGTTCTTCTCCATATCAAGGATTAGCTCTGTCCACTTCTACCAAGTGAGCATTTTTGATGTTACTTAATTGGATAATGAAAGATCTGCAAGAAAACAGATCAGAGAGCACCAAAGACCCTGTACGTCATTTTCTTGCTACCTCTCCAGGTTCTGGCATTGGGAAATTGCTGTCATATCGGGAGGAAATCAAGGGAAGGAGATTTTTTTTTGACAATAGGAATAGGAAGAGAAAAGAGGAGAGGAGAGGAGAGGAGAGGAGAGGAGAGGAGAGGAGAGGAGAAGAGAAGAGAAGAGAAGAGA
>JANHFL010002043.1:77727-97824 GCA_032468155.1 Oxyrhabdium leporinum | reverse complement strand
CCTTTAAAACCCCGTTTTTAAAACTAACCCCTAAAAATTTAAAATCCATTTAAAAACCCCTCAGTCAGGAAAGGCTTATAGCTGTACCATTAGACATTATGGAACCCACACACAACAAGCAGGCTTTTGCCAACATTAAGGAATACAGGCACTTGCTGAAATCAATGGAAAATTATCTTATTCAATACTGGAAAGATATGGGGATAAGTAAGTAGTCACGGTTGAAGATGATTTGCACAACCATAATTTCGTGTTAGTTCTGTTAAGACACTCTGCCTCAATGAGACACTTGAGGGCCTGAATGAGACTCATAGTCATGCATACCAGCCTGATACCACCTTCTCACTCCTTTCCCACATTTATCAAAGAACGCTTTTACTTGTAATTCACTTGAAGGCAAGTAGGAGCCTTCACAGGATAAGGAAAATGGCAAGGCAGAAAAGAGAAACTATTTCTGATTTTGATCCTTCAGTGTGGGAAAATGGAAAAGGCAGAAATGATATATCCGTATTCAGGTAATATGTATATATAATGTTTCCTTGAATGTAGATGTATAGTATACCAGTAATGTAATAAAAGAAATTACTACATGGAATATCTATTTTGTTAGTATTATTCAGAACTTATATTACTTAGTTATGGGAAATGGACAGGGATAGAATAATGTTGTTTCTTCTGAAAGATCACTTATTTTGGCTCCTGTATAGCCAGTAATCTCTGGCTCAACTATTTCTATCAGGCTAAACTGTTAATATCACAACTGCTTTTGATAAAAATAGGAACTGCTTTTGGTGATTGCTAGATAGTATTGAGATAGGAGGGTAACAAATAAAGGATCTGGTGTTTATCCTCCTACTGGATGAAATTGACAGATTCTCCACCTTGCCTTTTTTAATATTCCCCACCCCATCTCTGGTCCTTACCCAATGCACTGGGCCCTATAATACTAAGCAAGCAACATTGTTTCTTTCCTGGTGAAACAGGAGGGAGGGAGAGAGAAGGAGAGAGAGAGAGAGAGAGAATTTGATGTAATGGTTAAGATGTGTATCCAATTGAATGTAATGGTTAAAGGCTTGTATTGTAAATTCAGCTCAATAGATCCAGGTTTTTACTTAACAAGGGCTCACTGTAGTGACAGGATTATTGTTGTGAATGCACAATTATGGAAGACCTTTACTTATTTCGTCTTAAGCCCCTAGAGAAAAACTTGTATACCTATGAAATGTATAAATAAAACGCAGGTGGATTATGGTTATTTTGTATGTTGTGTAAAACAGTTTAGAATTAGTGAGATCAAATGGGAAATTGCAGAATAAATATGCTTGAAAATTACGTTATGTTGATTCCCTTTAACATTGTTAAACCAAACAAGATTTTCTTTTCCAGTCTAAATAAGACATTGTCCTCAAGAAACACAAAAATTATGAACTTGAACTCTATTTAAGTGCCCAGGTTGCCATTACACTACTGTCTTTGGGAGAAACTGCTTTTTGACCTGTTTTTGTCCTTGTTCCGGACTATAACCCAGCAATCTTCATAGTTTTCCAACCCAAATTGATCTGATGGAGGTTATGATTGTTCTTTCACTGCAACGTATAATGTAATATTGAAACTATTTATTTTCTAAGGTCAAAAAGGAGAAAGGTTCTGGAATGATTTTGGATATCTCAGTGATAAATGGTGTGAAAGACCTTCTGAGACAGTTCAATATAAAAGAAGACGAGCAGCAGAAATTCCTTACATTATGCAGTGTGGTGAGTTTCTATAGGTAGGCAGTTTGAAAGGAAAAAAAGTAAAGATAGAATTCAGTGAATGTTTCTAAAAAGCCTCTTTTTCCCTTTTACTTCAAAGAAGAGAGTTTGAGCTCTCCTCTTCACAGGTGCTGCATGCAGCTGTGTTTTTCACTTTCTTCTTCACTGAAAAGGTCCTCTTGTAAACACTTCCTTTGTTTCATTTTTGCTACCTTTAAAAGCAAACTATCAGGCAGCAGATGTAAAAGATTTCCTTCATGTTTTATTGTAAAGTTAGCAGCATATAACAAATGTCTTTGTTGGCCTCACAGTAGAATAAAAAGGATTATAGGCAAGTATGCTATTTGTTGAGAATAGATAAAGAACCTTTAATTCTTTTTCTTTTAATCTCTTCATGTGGTGGCATTCCTGGGGATGTTGAGATGGAAGAGAGTTACAAACAAACTGAAGTCACAAAGATATGTTTTTAAATTGTTTAATCTATTTTGACAGGATCTTGTTCAGCCTTCTATTTTTTTCAAAGTGCAGCTTAAGATTTCTTTAATATCCGTTTTCCTCCCTGAAGTCTATATAATTCATGATATTTTTGTTTTGCTGCCCAACTTTTGGTTTTTATTTAGGGAACCATATGCCTATATTTTAACAATCTTGATTTCTAGTTCCTACCTTCCCTTGTGGGGAAAAAGTCATCCCTAGACTACATGTGTGGGGAAGGGGGGCCACAAGCACAATTTTAATTGGCTGGGATTGTGAATTAGTCCAAGAAATTGTGTTGTAGAGCAATATCCTCCCTGTTTTGCATGCGGTGGGTACTATACAGATATGGCCACTATGTCATTAAATTTTAATAAAGAAATCCAAAGTTGCCTAACATGATCTATGTATCACAGAGATTTATTTGATTGTGATTGAGAATTACATGTATCCCTTTTGAATATCTTTGGTACAACTCCCAGGGTATGACAACAAAAGTTCTAGATTATAATATTGTTGAAAGGCGAAATCATTACACATAGTCCTTGCTTAACAACTATCCCATTTAGTAATTATTCAAAGTTACAAAACACTGACAAAGTAACCATCCAGTAAGATATCCTGGAAGAATTGGAAGCAAAGACTTTGCTTCTGGAAGGTGGCAGAGATAGTAGGAGCCACAGAGGGATTGTCCTCATAGGATTTACAGCATTTCTAATGAATGTTTAGGTCTGGACCAATGCTGGGTTTGGTTTGGACCTGGATTTGGACCTGGCAGGGTTGTTCAGGCTCTGTTCTTAGATTCCAGGAAGAGCAGGCTGTAAGATGGGCCATTTGCCAATGTAATGTGCGTACCACTCTGTGGACTTGCAGCCTTTGGTGAGACAGCCCTTCAATGTATTGTGTTTTCTTTGCAACTGGCATTTTCTCCCTATGGATTTTTGTTTGGTGGGATTTGTCAGTGGCTTGTGTTGGAGAGACGGGAGTGATCTTGATTGGCTGCCAGGCTTGGCTAGTGACCAATGGCAGTGGTGGATTCAGTGGACTGAGGGAACCGAATTGCGCAACAATGATGGAATGTGACCCTGTCAGCTACTGCCAGTGAGAAAGTGGTTGAGAACCTTGGATGAAGTGGATTATCTGAATCTCTTTCAGTCAACAATCATACCTAGATATGGGATGAAGCAATATTGGCATACTTAAGGATGATCTCTGAAGAGAGTGGAATGTGGGTTTTAAGTCCATTGTTGCCCTGCTTGACAATGGTATCTTTCTGGATTGACTCAAGGAATTGAGATTGAGCACCCAATATTGTGCTAGTTTGCTTCTTTTCTCGGGAGTCAATTCCAGTCAGTGGTAATTGGGGGAAAGAATCCCACCCTCAGCCTCTGCTACGTGGGGTGTCATAGTTTAGATGTTCTCTCTGGTCCTATTTTACTTTTACATTAGGCCATTGGGTGACCTCATCCATCGTTATGAGATTAGGTATCATCAGTTTGCTGATGATATCCAATTACATATTTGTTCCATTGGCAAAATAAGGTATACCGTAGACATCATCCCAGCGCCTGGAGGCCATGAGGGTCTGGATAAAGAACAATGGGCTTCAGATAAATCCTGGCAAGACTGATTGTCTTTGGATTTGGGGACTTGCCAGTTCTAGGAATATGCCATTGGTGGTGATAGATGGGGGTTGTGCGGGTCCAAATGGACACTATACACAACCCGGGTCCTCCTGGACTCTCGTCTCCTTTTCAAAGAGCAAGTGGCAGTTGTGATTAGAACAGCCTTTCCCCAACCTCACATTGTGCACTAGTTGCACCCATTCCTAGATTGGAGGGCTCAAAGTTACCTAGCCACCTCCCAATTAGACTATTCTAATGTTCTCTACATGGGGCTGTTTTGAAGAATTTCTGGAAACTTCAGATGATGCCAAATACAGTTGCATAAGTGTTATGTGTGTCTCTAGAATAACACGTTATATAGTATCTCTCTTTAGGGTTACTAGTTTGTTTCTAGCTTATTCCACAGATCTGCGAAAATATTACCAGTTATAGACCAGTTGTGGTCTATAAACAAGCACTACTAAGTGAGGAAGTAATTAATTATATTAAATGTATTTAGTTAATCTACTTTTAGTCTCCCTCCAATCTTCTTTTAATAAAATCTAAATTTAAACTGAATGCAGTTTTTGTTCTGGTTGTCCTAACTTCTTTTGATCTTTTCTCCACTGACTTTTATTGGAGGGTAACTCATGGCATGTCATTCAAAGACTAAGTAAAATCCAGAGATCTTGGAAAATATGCTCTTTAAACATGTATTTCAGTTCTGAGTTGTATTGCATATTTGATAGTACTTAGTCAGCTTAGGTTTTGATTAATATTTGGATGGAAATCCCAGGCTGAAGCTAGATTAAAAAAGGGCAATGGCAAACTGCTTCCGTATTGACCTCAGGGAAACTACACAGACGTGATTACCAGGTGTTGATTTCAACTTGAAGGAAACTGTTTTATGCACTCAAATGTTTCTAAGATAATTTCAGATAATAATAGCACTATTCTGAAGGAAAAATCCACATCTAAGTAATATTTTCTGATTTGTGATATAGGTATCAAGTTCCTAATAAAATAAATGATAGAGGTTTAACGTTCCATGTAAAATCGACTTTATAATTAATTTTGGATTAATTGTGTTAATTCATTACATGCTTGCCTCAAATGGAGACTCTTGTCACTTAGTACTGATATAAATAATGAAGTTCATGACATCTGGAACTGTGGAAGAAGTCCCAACTCTCTAGAAAATAATTAAGTAGTGTTACACTAAATCTGCACTCTTTCACTCCCAACAGAGTTCCTTTCCTCTGCACTGTTCCATTAAGTGTGCATGACATCAGACAGGTAATTATTTTTATATTCGTTCCAACTATATTTTATGTCTCTCAAGATTGTTGTATTTATAAATAGTTTATAATACACTGCTACTTAACTCTATAATAGGCATGTTCCCAAAGTCAACAGTAGTACTTAATGAGCAAACCACTTAAAAAATGTCCTCAAGTCATTTTGATAAAAGAATATTATTATAAACATTAACTATAAGAATTGTTGAAGAGCAAGTGTTCAAAGAAGCTTCTATTCTTTGCAATTAAGAAATTATTTACCTTTATTGAGTAAATATTCTTGATTGATTGAATATTTAAATACTACCAGAAAAGGTAGAGCAAAATATTTAGAGCAATATTTGCTTAAACAGTAATAACACTAAAGCATTTAGAAATCATAGAAAGGCAACATTAAGATATTAAGTGCACCATATTGTACATAGCTCATGGAACACTAGGTCAGAACAACAAAATATTAATACCAAATATTTTACACACAATACTGTATAAAGTACGTCTTTGACTTGTTTGTTATTTGTCGTTTTTTTGTTATGAGGTACTATATATACACCATATAAAAAACTAAACACAAATGCACATATTCAGTGACTGCGTGTTTAGTCTTTTGTTATGAGTAGCCATTCGAATATCAGTGTCCAAGTGATTTGCAAAATTAGGAGGTCCAAGACAAAACATAAAGAAGAGATCATAATTATTTCTATAAATAATGTATTTTTCTTGCAACTTGATAGGTGCGGTATACCAGAGAATTTGCCCAGAATCCCTTTAGGCACATTCAACCCAACTCATTATTTGAATGACAAAGAAAAGCTATTGATTGAATCCATTCAGAGAAATAAAAGGAAAGTAGAAAACCTGGTGAGATATTATATAAATTATCATAGAAATGAATATATCATATGATGAATATCATAGAGATGAATATGTTCCAAGAATTTAACTGGGTAGAATTAAGTAATTCCATTTTTTATTAAATCATATAGAATCCTTTGAATAATTAGAATTTTGGTATTTTGGAAGGTAGATGATTTTGAACACAAAATTGAAGTGGCATCCCAAATGCATCAAATTGCTAGAAAGGATTATTTGCCAGGATTATCTAAGAATTATCTGACCCAGGGATCCCCAACTCCTGGACTGCAGCCCACTACTAGGCTTTAGCAGGTTCGTAACTGGGCTGCGGAAATGGCAAATGAGCACATGTATGCGCGTACTCCACTTGCGCGAGCAGTGGGTGAGCATGCACGCGCAATCCCATTTGTGCTCGCTCACCGCTCTCACATAGCCATTCCCTCTCCTCTCCACCTACTCTGGAAAGTCAGAAAGGTTGGGGATCGCTGATCTAACCCACTTCACAGACTGATGTTTTTGGTCCAAAAATAAATCAGAAAAACTAGACTACAAATTTTCTTCCTATGATCCAGCATGACTAAATGTAAATACATGTATGTATGTCTCTCATAGGATAGAAATTTCCATAAAGTGAAAACTATAGGTAGATGAAATGGACCAATTTTCATTAAAATGAAAGGAGGAGAGAGTTGGCAGAATGTGTTGAGCTGCATACTTGTAATGTAGATGCTTTTGTAAATGTCCATTGTTTTTTTTAGCTTTTATTACAATGGGACAGAAGTTGTGTGGACTGCTGTATAACTAAATATAATAAATTTGGTAGAAATAAGTACAATAGAAGGATTTGCTCATATAAATTCTGATTTTATTAAAAATACCTATAACTTTTTTTCAATATATTTCAAAATGTCTCAGAAGCCAATTATAGAATGGAAGATTTGTGGCAAATGTTTTCATCTTAGGAAGATGAAATTTTGAATAAAGGGAAGGAATGATGTCAGACAATGATGCCTCTTCCTAGATTAGATGAAACAGTATCCTTACAAGAAGTTTAACTCGTTTTTTAAGATACTCAAACAGATAAGATGACCATGCTAAATGCATAGAAAAGGCAAAAATTTCGTTGAACAGCAATCCCCAATATTTGCCCCAAAGGGGCACGTAGGAGATATTATGCTAGTCAGGACATTGGTCCAATAGTCTTAGTGATTCCTACTCCAGTTGATAAAGGACTTTCTAAATATATAGTAGGGTTAGAGAACCTGTATTCCAAGCTTCCAGACACTTTCTATAAACCTTGAAATTTATTTATTTATTGATGCTACAGTCAGTGGTAATCAGAAAATCATTAACGTTCTGATTCTAATATTATTCAAAATTCTGTTTCTATCTACATTGAGATGAGGAATGGAAAGTTTTTATATATTATCTAGGGATGTCATTGTTTGATTGACTGATTTATATTCTGCCTTTGTATATAGTAAGTGTTCCCAGTGGCAAATAATAGGACTTTTCCCCCTGAGTTTTCCCAAGTTGTTATTTGAAAGAATAAAAAGTAAAAATAGATATCTTTTGTGTCATTTTTACAGCAACTTCGTTTGATTCAACCACATAAATTTTCTAAGCATACAGATGACAGTAAAACTCCTGCTAAGGATGTGAGTAATTTGGACTGCAATTCTATATATAACTTTCTTGGGAGCATATGCCATTAATATCAATGGAAATCAGAACTGAACGTAATGCATAGTTTAATCTTGTATGGAAATACAGTCATATGCTTTTAAAAAATTTAACAGAACAGATGTAGCTGAGAATGAAAATCTAAACTTTACTTAGATTAAACTCAGAAGGAAAAAAAACTAAAGCAAAAATAAATATTAGTATGTACAAAATACATAATTATTCACATTGTAGTCCATTTGATAAATCTATTTCAGTATTTCTTAGTCAATATTATATGGTTGATAAAAGTAGAAATAATTACATGCTATGGAAATAAAACATGCTATGGGAAAAAATCAACTGGGATTCAAAAATATTGTCAACTATCAGCAACTAAGCTCGGACAACACTAAGCTCAGACAACACTAAGAATTCCACAGGTCAATCCTGAGGAACACATATTCTACAGTCAACAAAACTGATACCTTCATTTATGTATCCAAATATACATATGAAAGCTCAAGACCTACTCTACATATTTAAGGTATGTTATAATGATGTATTTTGTCTTCTTGGGAAAACGTATTTCCTTAATTAAAATTGCACAAGTACATGAGAGGAATCATCTGTTAGAAAACTTATTTTTTTCAGGACTACAAAGTTAAATTGGGATTTAGAAACCAGGAGTAGACCCCATTTTGCAGTCCTAGTTTGTAAATCAAGCAAAAAAATAGAACAGCCATATTCTAATTTCTACTTAGACAAGCAATTATACAATAGGAAAGAAATGATTATGTTCATCCTATGCAAATATAACCAGTAGAAACATAGAATCTCAGGCTATTCAGTACATTAAATCAGAGTTCCCCAACCTTTCCTGCTTTGCATACCATTAGGAAGGGAGAAGGGATAGGTCAGCGTGAGCGACGAGCGCATGCGCACATTGCATGTGCTTGCCCACTACTCACGCAAGTGGGGGATTCACATATGTGCACGGTCGCCTACCACTTCCTCAGCTCGGTTCTGTATGACTCAAGGCCCTGTAGTAGATTGCGGTGCCAGGAGTTTGGAACCCCTGGTTTAAGTAATCCAGCAAGATATGGTGTTGAGGATGATTTCTAAAATTACCATATAATTTTAGGGTCATATTTTTTCCCCAAGAAGCAAGCTAAGGAACTGACAGAATTGAGAGTTTGGAGGAAAATAACCATATCCAGGCTTAAAGGTGATATTGGATTGTTCTTGTTTTCTTGTTTTCAAAAAAAATAAATGTCTGGAAGAATGTCTGCCAGAAGACTTTTTATAAAGATTCATCTCAAGCTTACAGACGCCTGGCTACGAAAAATGCAAGTAAAGGTTATATGCAAAGTCAAATTATTGAAAGCAGCAAGCATTGGCAAGGCAAACAACTTGCTCACAAAGGAGGCACTATTTTTATCAGGATGAAAAAAAATACAGAGTGGCGGACAGAAAGGATCACAGTATGCCAAAGGTATAATACATTTCGGAATGCTGAAAAGAAAAGCCTGACAATAGTTAACATGTGCTTAATCATTTGTATTGTAATACAATGCGAGTTTTGTTTTCATTATGGGATTCTGTTAAATAGATTGCTTGTGTAATATCAAACAATTTGAGGAAGAAACCTTTTTTTTTAATTGCATAGGTAATCCTTGAGTACCCAGTCACTTAAGGAGCATTCAAAGTTACAACTAACCCCAGAAAAGGGACTGATGACCCAGATTCTTTGGGGACATGGCAACATGACCACATTTACGACCATTTGCATCATCCCACAATCACATGACCACATTTTATGATGGTTTTGCTTACCAAAAAACATGGTCATAGGAAACCAATGGTTTGTTTAATGACCAAGTATTCTCTTATGGACTGCAGAATTTGCCTTAAAACCTTGGCATTGCTTAACAACTGTTACAAAAAAGCCTACAGACATGAAACATATGACCAACCCATTTTATGACCGTAATGGGCAAGTTCCAATATGGTCCTATGTCGAGGACTACTTATATTATTTTTTTAATTATTGCTTCTATTTGATTCTTTTCTGCATGTTCAATTTTTTTTCATTTTATTCCTTTTGTTCAATTTGTACTTTTATCTTTTTTATTGTAATTTTTAAATAAAATTACCGTTTAAAAGTTTGGTGAAAAACAGACTTATCCACAGAGGGCAGGGCATAAGACATTTAATAGGGAGAGAGAATGTTAGAATGAAATCAAGTCTTGAGATGCTTGCACAGATGTATAGATACATATATTTCTTTATACACTTACTTGCAAATTAGCTACAAATCACATATATAATAATGCATCTAATGCTTTTTTCAGTGCAATTAATTCACATTCTATATCCAGTCTAATAGGTGTTCACATGGAACATAAACCTATCTGATCTTATTTCAATAGACAGTATTTTAAAATAACTGTTTAAAAGTTCAGATTGGTAAAGTCTTCAGACTGGTGGTTTACGGGAAGTGACAGATGGAGAGGTACATGCATTTCAGATGTTGCACATCTTGCCTTCCTCTCGGGATTCAAAGACTGAGCTGAGTAGATCATATTCTTGTTTTTCCTTTCTTCATTCCTCCCTCCTTTCTCTCTCCATATCTCCTTCCTTCTCCCCTTGCTTTCCATCCCACTCTCAGACTACGTTTGCTGGATCTTATAGTGGATAGCCTGTTCATACTGTGCATTGTACAGTTTCAAACATGCATCTACCTAGTTTTGGTAATAGGTAGCCTGCTAATCCTAATCTTGTGCCATCATGATTCTGTCCCACATATGTGGGAATTATTAGGTTGGGGCAAGTTGCATTAGACAACATCACATGTCCAAATAGTTTTTGTGTTACCACATTATATTGTTTACAGTTTTAAAAATGGGTAAACAATTGTAATGACCATAAGAAGCCTAGAGCGACGGATGGTGTTGGCAAATTCAAAGCTCATTTGAGAACATACTTTTGTTGGATTATCTTATGATTTGCATAATAAATCACAAAATTACTAATTTTAAATCAAGCAAGACAGTTTGTTAACAGAACAAGAATATGGAAGAAGTCGACTACAGTTTAGGGCATTTATAACCTAAAAGATTAGCATAGGAAGTTTTCTTAAATGCTGAGGTTGCTTATTTAGTGTTTATAATTGATTTAAATTAGTGAATAATTGGAGCAAGGCAGTTCTTATTTTATGAGTGCGTTTCAGTTTTCATTAATTATTGTTAAATAATTCTGATATAGATGCTACCTTCAGTACTTTTTGAAAGGTTGTGTTATGAAGAGCCTGAACTGAAACTTGAAATGGCGAAAAAGCCAGAAATCATTTACGTAAGTGCCTGTTTGTTTTGCTTTGCTTTTCGTTGGTCTGACCCCATACAATTACATTAAAATCTGTTCCAAGGGAGGAATGGGAGTCATTTTCAAAAGCCAAGAAGACATTTGAGGATTTGCGGAATCTACCTAAGATAACTTTACATTGATTCTGATAGTTAAATTATGCTCGGCTGAACAAAAGTGGGAGGGAATCTTCTTGAATGGAAGAGTATGTCATGTTTGTTTTCTGGGGGGTTTTTTCCCCATAAATCTTGATACGTGCTTTGGGTAGATCCAGGTTGAAGCAAATTAATCACAACCTGCACCAAAATCTACATACTCTGCTATCACACTTCTTAAATAATCAAATGAATAGATCTTCAGTCAGCCAACGTTTAATATAAAACATAAGCTAAGGAATAATAGACACATTATCACTATTATTACTAATGTAAATTGTGTCTGTAGAACCAAAAAAAACAAAGTGTTAATTGTGGAGTTTTTTTGTCTTCTCTTAGTTGGTTGTTTGCTTGCAGACATTTCATTACCTATCTAGGTAACATCAACTTTATGAGTGAGTGTGGGATTTGTCCCCTTTTTATATGCAGTAGCTTTCCCAGCAAGTTTTAGCTAGGTATAGTTTCTACCATGGTAGTTCTTTGATTAGAATAGTATTTTCTGCTTGGTTGGGTAACAAAATATCTGCATGCAAATGACCAAATTTAGAGAGTACCAGTTCTCCACAGTTCAATTCCGAATGTTACATACAAATTATATAAATTCTTTCCTGTTGAGAGTGTTATTTATCTAAAACAAAGATGTTGAACTAAAATTATAACTTAAAGCTAAATTGAAATAATGTAACACCTACTTAGCTATATATACTTATTTAATGTTGTTCAAAAGTTAGCCAGTTACATTATATTGAGAGATGAAATTAAGATTTGATCTTGTTGGTAACATAGTAGAATTTGTCACCATTTAAAAAAGTAGAATGTTTTTATTAGAAAGCAGAGTTTGTATGTAGAAAATATCAGAATGACTTGGGCATTTTATCAGATAAAAGGGGAATCAAACAAATTTCAACATCTGTATAATAAAATATACCACTTCATGTGGTTGTGAATAATTTGAGCAGTTAAAAGGTCATTTTGGGGGGGTTTGAGATGATTAATCAGGTGTTACATTATTGTGTATTTTTGCTTTAGCCTTTTGTTCTATATTTTGTCCTCCTCTTTTACTTTTAAATAGTTGCTTTATTCTCTACTGGTATTTGGCCTCAGTAAACTTTGACTCACTGACAAATAAATGAAGACTCAAACTGAGCTTGATTTTGGTGACTATGAACTACCCATATAGTTTTCTTGTATACAGAAGTTGTATATTATTGTCTTCCTCTGGATGTTTGTTGTTCAAGTTCCAGAGTGGCCTACAACACTTCAATTTCCTCTTTCCTCACTAGAGAACTGACAAGGTCCAACAAGGTCCCACCCCATTTCTGGGGAAGGAGACAAGAAATCATCTGTAACTGGCTAGATGCTACCAATTGCTATAACATTCTTGTTGTAATTGTTACTACTAAAAGATTTATTTAACATACTGGGAAGTAAACATTCCGTTCATTTTTCTTTCTTTATTATATCCTTGCAACAAAAAAAGTTTTCATTACAGATAATATAGCAGTATGTTACTCAATTGGGTACATCCAACTTTCTAAAATTCTGCTTTGAAATATTCTTTATTTTTATTACTTTCGGCTCATCTGTCTTGACTGTTTGGTTTATCAGAAATACTGTATATTCTGTCTCTAATGAAGAAGAGTCCCTAAACAATTACGCTCGTGTAATTAGCACATGCTTAAAAGAATTAACCATTGTCAGTTAATTATGTTACTGCACTTATGCTAACTAGTTAACTGGGGGGAAAAGAATATTAGCATTTGAAGATACCATTTTAGAGTCACTTTGGAGACTGATGTTAAGTAGCATTATGGAAAATCAAACAACTGGCTTCCAGAAAATAATGCAAAACAAACATTTTAGAATAACAAGAATCATTTGCATCATAAAATGCATAATAACCAGAGATTAAAATAAATGTTGTTTGCATTCCCAGAGTCCATTTGAAATGTAAATGTGATAGTAAATCTTCGTTGTTTTCCTACATATAGTACACCCAGGAAACCTTGAAGAAAGAGTTACAATTCTTTATTGGCTAGCATCAAATTAGGAGGAGAATTCATTTTTTTAAAAAATACTTCTTAATAACTGATGGCCTACAAGCAAAAAAGTTCCTTGCCGGCGGCGGGGGCACATAGCATAGCAAATACTTACTTGTTTTTATAAATGGAGAAAATGGTTATTTCTTACCTATAGTTTCCAAGAGAGTAAATAAGGAAATATATAGTTATTCCTGCAAAAATTAAAGCGTGTGAATAATAAAAAGAAAAATCAAGGTGTGTGCATAATAAATTTTAAGTTGAAGTTAATTATTTAGGAGTTTCATGCTACTTCTTTATAACCAAAGTGTTTTACCGCAGATTATATCATCTGATAGTGAAACTGAAGATCTGCCAAAGGATGAATTGTTTGCAGGGTGTGTTTTAATGAAAAAAGGTAATGTTGATGTTGAATTCTGAATTTCTTGTATGTGGATTAAAGCTAACAGTCTTTACCTCCAGATATTGTTTTACATTTCAAATGCACTGAAAGGGGAGAGGGGTTATTGGATGAAAGATTGCAGAACTTGGGAATTTTCACTTTTTTGTTTCATTGCTAGTATATGCTCTCTGAGTAAAAGGTAAAAAGAATTTAAGTACTAGGATACTGTATGATCAAAACAACATAATGGCCATTAGAATATGTTTACTGAATGAACTGCAAAGAACTCTTTATGCTGTATTGTATATTGCAACCACAATTATAATATATATAGTATTATAGGCATATTCTAATATGATATGCATTGCATTTAAAATAGTATTCCTGTATGGCATTAAAGGAGGAAGGAAAAGTTTTTCTTGCTATCTAATAACACAGTGATCAGGAATGAAAGACATCTCTAATCTCTGTAGCAGTTAGACAACAGCAGTTAGACACTATTCTCATAGTGTAATATTTAATGGGTTTTTTTGCACATTCTGTAATTGTATTATGGGACCTCTTTCAAAATGTGAACTTCCACATGAGACTTTTCATGTTCTGAATAACTGGAAATCATAATGAGCTCATGTTGGTCAAGCCATGAACAAGTTCAAATTCTTGTACCATTTATCAGCTAATATAACCAATTAACACATAACTACTCATTTCCACTCATTTTTTTCAAAACCCCAGCTTCCAGGAAGTTCTCCAGTGTTCTTATCCTGCCCATCTGGTTAAATCCATGATTAATAACTTTGTTTATTATTGTCTTAAATGTTTAAACCACATGAAGAAAAACAGGAACAGTGTGAAGAAACAGCTGACAGTTTCCTTGGCCTAAACAAGCATGGAAAATCTTAAAAAAAGTATATGCTATCAGCAAACTCAAAAAGGTGAGTGTACTGGAATGCTTGGTAGACAAATTCTGGATTTCTGCTATTAACACTGTTTAGTGTTAACCTAGGATTCAGGAGAATCAATCAAGTCCAACTGGGCCACAGCACTGCACTACATGGCTTTGATTGGGTTACTCAGCCCAATCTACTAAATCGAGGGAATTGGTGGGGGTTTTTTTTTAAAAAAAGGAGAATGTAGTGCAATGTATGTAATTTCAAAATGCTAGGGGAAAGGCAGGATATGAAATTAATGAATAAGCGAAATACATACTCTATATAACATTGCAATATTTTTAATGACAACAAAGAAAGATATTGTTTTAATTGCATATAATAAGCATGGTTAAAATAATTTGTTTAACATTTGTAAATATATAAAGTATAATATACGTGTATATTAGAAAAGCATCAGTCTAATTAATATTAATTCTGCTAGATCAGAGGTAAACATGCTTTGAAATATAAGGATTCAAGCAGATTTTTCCATTGTTATTTCTGTTTGTACAAAGCAAATGCTACTGCAAAGAAAAGTCATGATTAATTATTAATTAAAATTGTGATTAATTTTAAAAATTAGATATAAACATATAATAAACTAGTATATGATTTATATTAAATTATTTTAAAAACTGTTAATGTTTTGTCTTGATGCATGTTAATTCTCAGTGCAGTTAAAGCCAGATTGCAGTTTCATTTGTTGAAAGCATCGCTAACCATGCATATTCATAAGCAATTTCTTTAGAAGTCATGCATGAATGCTATGACTGCTCACACGTCCTAAGAGTAAGTTTGCTATATACATTTGAGCATGTCTTCGTCCTAAAAAAACAAAAAGGGATAATAGACTAGAAAGGATAAACACTCCCACTTTTCCATGTGACCTGTGGCAACAAGTTACTCATTGTTATTGAGTTATTTCCAAAGCTTTGTTACCCAGTGGATATCATTTTGCTAGGGTGATTCATAAGTAATAATTTCTTTGGATTCTTAGGAGTTTTGTCATTAGTATATTTATCCACCTTCTTTTTCTGTTGCATTTTTTTTTGGCCAAGCATCTGTGTCTTCTCCAGTGAGTCTTATTATAGAACTTAAGAAGATACTACATATATAACTCCAAAAAGATAAACGTGAATTGAGAGAAACTTTTTTGAAGATGTATCAAAAACATCTAAGCTATATTAATGCTTCATTATTAATATTTCTGGTGAAGTGTAGTTTTATTTTCTCCCAAGTAATAAATATCTCTCTTCATGACTGCAGTCAAAATATCTATGAATTTTTGAGTCTAGGAAGATAAAATTAGTTACTTTGGGCTAGTCACTCTCTCAGCCCAACTCACAGGGTTGTAGTTGTGGGGGGAAGTAGGAAAAAGAAAGGGTACTAAGTATGTTTGCCATCATGAGTTATTTATAAAAGGAATAAATGTGAGATTAAAATATATAATAAAATAATAAAAACTTCTCTACTTACTTGCTTTGGGCTGACATTAAATTTAATCTTGGATTTTGGTTTGTTTGTTTTTTTACTATTATTGAGAACCAGTTTTGCATTATGTTCTTTTACTTTCAATAAAAGATTCCTTAAGTCTTCCTCACTTCCAGCCAATAAAGTAATTTCATCACCATAAATGAAGTCATTTTTTCTCCCAATAATTTTAATTCCAATTTTGATTTGATTTGATTTAGCCTCTCTTATGATATAGTTTGATTTTTTTTTCTATTTATTTAAAAAGTCATAGCGTGTAGCTTTTATATGCTGGAGGCCATACTTCCTCAAAAACGGGTCAGATCAAGAAAAGAAAGAGAACAAAAACCTGCTTTTGTTTTATTTTAAGTTGAATTTTAATTACAGCATGTTATTGAATATAATTAACATATAGGGTTTTTTAAAAAAAATATCTTCCACTGTCTTACAATTCTTCAGCCAGTTTTGAAAAGCTCCGAAGATTTTAGGCTGAGACACCCTGATCTTCATTATTGCTTGCCTGAAAGTAATGAAAAATTGAATCCTGGATATAAGAGGCCCAATAAAATATAGATTTTTCTTTGTTCTTTTAGTAATAGTAGTATCTAAAAGATTGAAAACTTCTATTATGCCCCACTTGATTTTATAGAGAGCTAATTTTTGTGCTTTACCTGGCAACCAATAGACAAGAAATATTGCTGATTAAAATGTAAACTGAATTGAGAAAATGATCTGGATTTGTAAATTGCAGTTGTAAAGCTCACTCAGAAATCTTGAACAGGCAACACAATGCCAATCCAAGTGACCTAACAATTTTCACAGAGTTCTCAGAAATATAAATAATATTGCAGGACTTGTTCTAAGACCTACGTAGTATCCTACTGAGATAAATATAGCAACTTAAACCCAGTCAGATTATTTGTTAATTTGGCTTAGCGTTCATTGAATAACAGGAACTGTCTAGAGTATTAAATAGAGATGGTTTAAAAGTGCACAATCTGATCCTTTTAATTAGAATTTAATGTTGGGTTTTCAATGTGCTGCTTATCTGCTTACATTGGATGTAATGTAATAATGTAATATTTGTAATGATGCCTAAGGTGTTTCTATTCAGTAGATCCACAGAAGCTATAAAAAAGACAAAGATCAATCAAGTCTTTGTTGTGGGAGAAAAGTCAATTGAAGTTTCACACCTAACTGAAAATTTACCAGAACATCACTAAAGCCAAGATGATTCAAACATTAACATCTCATATCAAGTGAGTGGTCTTAAAAACTCAAGTTTATAAAATATATAAAGGAATGTAAATTTACTTTAGTGTGTGTCCTTGTAAATAGTGCAAGGTCATATTTTAGGCTGAATTTCACACCAGTTGAAATGGCCACTTATAGTTGCATTCTGTGGAATCAGTATTGAAGAATACCCTATATAAAATTCTCCAAGGACTGTTTCAGTAAGAGCCACAATTAAAATTGGGGTGAAGGGAGGTATTGTACCTTTGTATTTTACTGAGTAGGTAATCAAAAGAATTACGTTTTCAGACAGACATTATAATTTGAACAACACATTTTTTAAAAAGTATAATTGTACTTTTTTGTTAAACTCTGTTGCATTAGCCACTTTATTTTGGACCTATCATACAAATGGGGAATCACTGCATTATGATACAGCCAGTCACAATGCAGTATTAAGAGCTTATTCGTTTTACTCCTAGGGGAAAAATCCTCCTGAGCTGCTAATTGCTCCCAGAGGTGCTAATTACCACACAGAACTCCTTTGGGATAGGAATAGAAACTCAGAAATTCCTTTTTATTTTTACTCCTGTAAGAAAGAAAACAAATTGGTTAAATGGATTTTTAAAAGAAATTCATTATTGCTTTAATATGTTAGTTCACGGAAGTGTAGTTTTAAGGATTGGAATGTTGTAAAAATGGCAATTTCAGTTGAATACAGGAATGCTAAACTCTGCAGTAAAATATATAGTGACTGTATGTCATCCAGGTTTCAATAAAGGACCCCATGGCTCTTTAAAGCTAACAGATTTGCATGGTATCGCCATTTGTGAATGTTTTTATTTTATCAATTGCATAAAATAGACTCATAAGTTAGAATAAACGGTATTAAGTCTGGATTCTGAGTCCCTCAGAATACTATCCTTACCACTAGAAAGAAGAAAGCATGTATGTATATATTTTCCGTTTAAAAAGTGTATGAAAAGGTTTTCTCCTTCATGGAGTTTCTAGAACCATGTACTGACTGGTATGTATGGCTGTTTATTTTGCTGCAACGCGTTGTTTTCTTTTCAGAGAAATACTGCTCTATTTTTTACCTGAATGTGATAAATCAAGAGAACATATTACATCCATGTGCCAGGAAGATGTTTTATCAATGTTCAATGTGAGTGAACATTTAAATTACATTAAAATAAATGTGTCAACACATACATACTGATATCATATAGTTATTGGCAGTCTCACTCAATGTCATTTATTCAGCAACCATTCAAAGTTATGATGGTGCTGAATGAAGGGACTTACAACCTTGAAGTTATATTGCAGCACCACTGTAGACATATGAACAAAATTCAGGCATTGATAAACACTTTTTTCCATCTGCCTATTTGCTGCCACTGGCTGCCCTTACCACTACTGTAGTACTTACCAGGGGCTTCATTCACACTACCTTTTGTAGTTGCACAATCGGTGATGAGCTGGCCAGAGCCTCTACATGTTGGCTAGGGCCCATTTGTGAAAGGAGGACCTGGCTGATATAAAATAGAAGACCCTGATTGTGTTGGCACAAAAGAAGACCCCCATCTAGAAGGACATGTTGCATGAAAGGAGAAGGACCTGGCCAATGTGCAAAAGTAGGCCAAAAGGACAGAGACATGGAAATAGATGGGTAGAGTTAAAGTAGATACAGTCCCTTACATTTTTACAAGAATGGTTTGGATCTGGGTGTGTTCTTACCTGATGACAACATAGGATTCACTCAATGGCAGCAACTGGGATCGCCAGAACTTTGGCTTAATGACCCACACCTCATGGGGTTGCAGTGGAAACTGGGACTGCCAGTATTGTCTTCACTAAGTCATGATGTCATTTGATGCCATACTTTATAATAACATTGCTTACTGATAAAAATGCTGGTCCCAATTGCCATTGTAACGCAAGGACAATCTGTATTAAGATATCCCACCAAGTTTGGAACCAGCTACTCATTGGGTTAGCAATGTGCTATCTTTTCATCCAAGTCCTTCATAGAAATATTAAAGAACATGTCACCAAGTATTGGACTCTATTTGAAACTCTCTAGCTTGATGACATGCCAGTGAAAAACTCTAGCCATGACCCATAATTTTTATATTTTCAGTTAGCGTTTTATATAGACTTTTTATAGCCTTCATTTTTTCTCATTGGAATTATGCTTTTAATTTCTTTTTTAAGCATTTCCACCTGTCGAGTTTATTTTCTTACTAGTTGCTTTTGCTAGCATTACATGACAATTTCCACCAGCGTTCCTGCTACCTCCACTTCTTCAATTAAGTCTTCCATTCTAATGAACATCATGTGAAAGGTACTTGATATTTAGTGCCTTCCTCAGCCTTCTAAAAGAGAAAGTTGTCAGCAAGACCAGTCAGGGAAACACCAGTATACTTCAGTTTTGAATGTAATTAGATGTAGTTCAGTGCTGAAATGAATAAGACTGTTTTGGACAGTGCAAACTGAAGGTTTGGGGACCTGATACAGACTGGATTATAGTTATAACTTCCCGTTTTTTCTTTGAAGATTTATAATTTGTTATTGGAAGACACATCATATGTACCTTTACTTTCATTAGGCTGCTAAAAGTAGACATCAGCAACAGTTTTGTTTGTCTTCATTTGTATCCATATGTTGTTTACAGCACTGCCTCATTAATTCATTCTGAGTTAACATAGTAAATACTTTTAGCATATATAGTTCAATACTTCCTCTCCTATTGCTTCTACTTCTTTCAAACAAATGTCCTTCAGCTTCCATATTTCACTGATATTGTTACAGAATAAAGGACACGAGTCAGTCCTCTAAACGAAGGAAAGATTTATTGCGCAAGGTTCAGCGGATTTGAA
>JANHFL010002043.1:62101-77627 GCA_032468155.1 Oxyrhabdium leporinum | reverse complement strand
CTAGTTTCTATTTTAGTATGCCACCTTTGCATGGCTCCTGGCACCTTTGCATGGCCCCTGGCCTCCTTCCTTAATATCACACCAAGTTTCTGTTTATACCTAAAAATCATATTCGTTTTCTTGTCTTAAGAGTTCAAACTCATCTTGTTCTGTATTCTGAGAGTTAATGCATAGCCAACAAATGCCTCTGAACCTTATGACCCAATTTTCTTTTTTCTTTTTAATTGAATGTTTAAATAGTCACTATTTCCAATTCCACTTTTTTCTCTAGCATGTAAGCCTTTATCTAAAGTTCTTACTTCAGGGTTTTCATCTCCAATCCATGCAGATTAAATTTAAAGCTCTCCTAACCCTAATCAAAGTCACTATGCTTTTGCCAAATACATTTTTGCCTTTTCTTCCTTTTTTCTGAGGGTGTTAAATGCTAGCACTTACCAGGAAACTCAGACATTTATCTCAGAAACAGATTCTCGGATTGGTATCATGTCCATAGCTAGTCATTCATTTAAAGTTCTCCTAACCCTAATCAAATTGACTATGCTTCAGACTTGCTTGTTTCAGTTGCAAATTCACTATCACAACTCCTTTATTGAGATATTCACAGTCCTGTTTTGCTTCTATTTCTGCTTCTGAAAACAAGAGCCTAAGAGAATCTGAAAACTGTTTCTGAATTCTAAGTACTACAGAAGATCATCTGTATCTCTTGCTTCCAATTGTTACCATTATCCTCTGGGCTTCCTTATTTATTTGGCTCCTTTCTTTCACTATGAGTTTATGTTCTAATACCTCCTTTGTCTGAACTAATCATTCTCTCATTAGGTTGGTTTTGCTCAAAGTATATCCCCTCGCTACTACATCCTTTCACATATTCTTCAAGGACTGCTACAAAGTTTGTAGATTCTGCAAATATATGCCAGGTTCTTAGGCAAAAGAACAAACCTGCTATGGGTGTTGCATGTCACAACTGTAGATTTCTTCATCTTCATTTTTGTTTCTAAAGGCACCAACATCAGAAAGGCTTATAGTTCTTCCCTTCCTAGGCCCTCCAAAATAGACTCTTACCTTAGAAGGGAAATTAGTTATGGATTCCTCCTTAGCTGCCTTGCAAATTTCCACTGGCAAACATCTGGTAGCTTAGTGAGCATAAATAGTTCCATACAGAATTTATTTTCCATAATGTATTTGTTTCTTCAAATTTGGGGATGAAATTAAGCAATTGACAATGCTAAACTGTTTGTAAAAATGTATATGCCACAAATTCACTATACTTTGTATGGGTTACAATATAAAACTATTTAAAAAAAGATCTAATACAAGTAAGTCAAACAAGATAATTAATTTTATTGTAATTTTTGGATTTTTCTAAGTCTCCTTGTGTATTTATTACAATTTATTACATTTAAATCAGTAAATAAATGCAAATTTTAGTTGCATGGCCATTGAAAATCCATGTTGCTTGCTTTTTACAGAAATACTGATCTCTCTTTTTGATACAATAAGCAAATGTTGATTTTATATTTTAAAAAATGGACAAGGCTTCTTAATTAAATTCAGATTCTCATACTAACTTTTATTTTATACTACTATACTATAGCCAATCCAATATCATTCCCCAGCTGTCTTTCTGCTTATCTTAAGCACCCCAACATACCTAGGATCTTCTTGACAATGCAAATTACAAGGTTGGAGATACGATCTCAGATTGGGAGCGAGATGTATGTAACTTTAGTACTTGAAGCCCACTTTTATTTCATTTATTATTTTTATTATTTCCATTCCATGTTTGTCTAAGGAGCCTTTAAGGCATTTTTAGATCTTTCTTCTTTTGTTTGTATGTGTTTTGGTGACTTTGAGTACATTTTGATTCTGGTGACTACATAGACAAGTCCATGCAAATTCCTTGAAAATATTTTTAGAAGTGATTTACCATTATGTCTTTCTAGGGATGCCAAAAGTTAATCATCTGTCTTTTGTGGATATTGCAAGATAAGAACTTGAGTCTCCCAGCTCCTAGTCTAATACCTTAATCACTAGACCAAACATTCTATATTAGGATCTAATATGAATTTGATTCTTTCTGAAATATTTCTACTTTTGAAAGGCAAAACTATAAGATTAAAGTCACTGTAGTTTGACTTTTTGTATGATTAAGCTATGTGATAACATTTCCTATATACTTATTTTTCTTTTTGTTCGTTTTTATAAAAATAGTTTAAAAGACATTGGGATCACAATAAGACTGTCATTTTATCCATTGATCAGGCAAAACATAAAATATGACAAATATTTTCTGAACTGATTTTCATCATTGGTAATAGATATATTCTTGAAAATTAATAGTGAAATGCCATTCATGAGATTGCATTGCTTCATAGTATGCTTAATTAATACAAAAAGAGTGGCCCTCATTACATATGTAAGACTATTACGCAGCTGCTAGCATTGTAACTTAATATTTGTTACAAATTCTGTTGGAATTATGTGTAACTCTTAGTCCCTTAGTCTTGCCATTGAAAACCATCTTCTTTTATTTGTACTGCTTTTATTTTGTGAATACAGATAATATTTTTCTAATATAAAACAAAGTTTTTCAGACTTTGGTAAGTAAATACCCGTATCTGTATTGTCTGTATATGCTTAACTTCAGGAGCAGAGTGTGAAGAGACACATAGTAAGTTAGCTTTAAAATATAGCCAGGCTAATTAAGCTACAAATCAAATCTCCAGATTCAGCAGCAAGATGTCTTTTTGAGACACTGGGGCAAACAACTAGTATTTCACTCCCACCTAATCGCATTAAGCAGTGATGCACATTTTATAGGCTTTTGAATAATGTTGGGCAAGGTCTGGGCTAAGGACAAAAATTAAATTCAATTAATTGCTTAGTAACCTTTAAATTGAAAAAAAAGTAGATATAGTTAATATGATAGGTTTTTAATAATTTTTCCTCTTCACTTTAGGAAATACTAATTTAATAAGAATCATACAAGATATTTAGGGATTCTTACATAAAAAAGGCATTAGCCTTAGAGTTTATGACCGCCTATTCTCATTTAAAAGTAGACCAGCAGTCAGCATTTTCACTGCATTATTCAGAGTTTTAGGCTTATTTCCTAATCCTGCTATTTGAGAATTCTTAGCTGTATGAGCAATCTGTGGTTTCTTCCAATGGCCAGCTTCATAGTTGAAATATGTATATGGTTGTTTTGGGGGGATTACAGTGTCTTGGATATTATGCTATGGAGAACTCCTTCCATAGAGAAGTTGAGCAACTGTTTAAAAGGAGAAGGGTGGTTTCCTTAATAGATGGCAGAATGTTGCACAGTAGAATGTAAAATTTTGCTTAAAATGTGTAGTAAATTGCAAACATTTAAGCATATATTTCAGTTATTTCTCACAGTATGAAAGACAACTTTCCAAAAAAACTCCAGCATCAAGAAGAACGTTGCTTTCAAAAAGTCTATGCCATTGAAAGACGAATTTATCTACGCAAAGAGCAAGTAAAAGCAAAAAAAGCTTGAACATCTTCGAAGAAAAATAGCCCTATTGCTATCAGGAATGAATCCAGTAAGTGCTATTATTCAATTGCAATATTATATGCAATTAAACTATTATTTCTGCAAAAGTTATATTTCAGTATTATCATTCTACATCACAGAAAATATGGTTTGTTTCAATATTTCCAACAGAGCTGCAATCCAAATGAGGTTTGTAGGAAACCAAGGAAATATGTTTTTAAAGAGCTATTTATTTTTTTAGAATTATAAGCAATGGAAAATGAAAATATTAAAGATGCCATTTATTTGGCAAATTCTGTTTCCATTGAAATATTAAAGTAAGAAGGAATGTCTTTTTCCTGATCAGCCAGATAAATTAATTTAACCAGTGAGATATAAATTAAAACTTAAATGATTAACCAAAATTACATTATTGGCAGATACTTCTAATGTCCATCTTTATGTATTATTTGATACATAGAGTGATTTTTAAAACACTGGACAAGCTGATCCTTAAAATTCTTACTTAAATGATTTATATATAACAGCGTAACAAAATAAAATGGAATCCTACGGTAGATTATTCAATTCTTTTAATTTGAATAATACTATCGATTCTATTAAAATTTTTAATACAGGTGATTCAGTCTTAGATAAGTTTTCTCTAAAGCTTCAACATTATTTCACAGAAATAACAGATTTTATACAATATATTATTGTTTTAATATATTATTTTTTAAAATATAATAATAGTAATAAGATAAGGTGTAAAATTATATAATTTCCAATATAAATTATATACAACACATCTATACATACAGGTCTTAACATACATGTCTCCAAATATAGGCCAAAATACTAAAAAGCCATTCAGAACAGGAAATAATGATTTGCAAAACAGGAGGGAGGTTGAGGATGAAAATATTTTCCCTAGCTGCTATTTTTCTGATGGAGATTAGCCTTATTTAAGACTGAATAAAATATGCAATCAGTTATAACAATGAAAGTACTGTCACACACTGTAGGTTCTGTCTACATAATTGGAACAACTGATGAAGCTATCCCCTATGAATAATGAAAATTCAGATCCAGATGAATGTTCATAACTAGCATTACAAGATTGGGATAGAACACAGAAGTTACCACAGGTTGGGGATAGGACAAGCATACATTATGCACAACCAAATGTCTGAATAAAAGTTATTTTTTCCAGTGACTTTTTCTTTTTAAATTTCCCATTCTAAGAAGACCATTGTATGACAGTTGCCTGTGATACAGTTTTAGCCAAAGGGACTATTTAGGTTAATTCTCTCTGAAGCTGTTACTATAACAGCAATGCATGTTTGCCATCTGTTGTTTCAGCATCTTGTTATAAATAATCTGGAACATGTCGATACCATCCTGGAAGAATGTTTAAACCAAGAAATCACTCATCCATTGATTCCTGTAACTGCTAACTTCTGACATAAGTGCATCTACATTGCTGGATAAAGAAAATGGGACAGTACGTAATACTTTATAATGTATTATATATGCAGATAACAGAAGGTAAATAATCTGCAGTTATTCTGCAGAAGTCTTCCGTGTTATAGTGTTAACAAAGTTCTAAGTTGCATTTTATAATTTACCTATTATATTTTGAAATTATTGGAACCAGTCCATGAAGACCATTTACTTTAAAGTATATGGGTGAAGTTTAGCAAGAAAATATTTGCTAAATGATTTGTATTCTGTAGTCTATGGTCTTGAATTTTCTGTTGGAATTATTGTAGAAATTATTAAAATAATTTTGTTTACTTTTATTGTTTTGAAATAACTTTATGAACATTATATAACTTTTTTGCATGAAAATTAAAGTTTGTTATGACATGTTATTAAAATTTACTACATCTTATAAATAAAGCTAATTTAAAGCTTGATTGACTACTGTTATTGACTGAAGTAATTGACATGTACTTATTAAGGGAAACATTTAATCCATGACAATTATTTAAAAGCTTTCCCCAATAATAAATGCTTATTTAGACTGTAATGAAGATCATATCTTAAAATTATTTTAAAGGAAACAAATCTTTAGCATAAGACCTATTGAATGCTTCACCCAATCACTCTACTTTTGCACCAGCTTTACCACAATGGTGTTTTGGAATTACAAAGTATATATCATATTTTTGGTGAAGAAAATGCTATAGTGCATATATTATACTGAGGCAAACATAACAAAGAGCTAAGGGTTACCAGAAGAGAAATAGCTAATCAGAACTTTAAATGGCACAAAGATTTCCAGTCTCCTGCTATTGCTCTATTCATCCCTGCTGTTTCTTCCTTGAGTTGATAGAGCTTAACAGAGTTTAAGTATAACTTGCAGGATATTTCTCTTCTTCCTTCCAATCATTTCAAGTATCCAATCTATAGTTTTTTCCTGCTTGCTTTCTAGAAGCCTGAAATAGTCACCTGTAACTGACTTTTTTATTCTGTTTAAATTGTTCCATCTATTATGGCATATTTTTCTCTCTCTCTCATTTTCTTTGCCATAATCCTACTCTCTGAAATCACCAATTACTTTCTCTATGTGGCTTTTAGACCTCAGATATCTAGGCTGGTTTATGAGCCTTAACTATTGGTCAGCTGCAATGAAAACATTTCTATGTGAATTTATGGCTCATAGATTAGACAATCCAATGATAATGAATCATTAGCTTATGAATTAATGGTTTAGCATGAGACCGATGAATTTTATTGTGAAAACTCAATTCAAAATTAATCAACTTAATGTGATAAAACTAATAACATAATGTTTAAAGATTAGAAATCCTGCTGTTTTTCTTATTATTTTTTGACAAATTAAAAAAATACCTTCAAGAAGTTAATGTTTTAATATCTTGAAAACAACAGGATACTACTAAATACATTGATCTAAATTATAACTCTATCTGAAACTAGTACAAGTCACATCACAAAGCTTTATAATGTCAAACTGTCAGGCATGAAAAACTAGAGCCACATGTTAAATTCCAATTAAACTGATTTATTGCTCATATGCTCTATGCTCTGCACAGGAAACTAGTCAACTAATGGTTAACACTATTTTAGCATTAGATGAGGGTTAACGGAATTCAAGAAGGGTTGGATTTAGTTTGCTTGTGACATCATAGAGATTCTAGGCTGATTCCTGTCGCCTATGCCCCCCTGGCTTCTCTGCCTACATAAACCATTTAAAAATAATTTAAATCAGATGTTAAGGAAGAAAACTGTATAAAGGGAAGCGAATCAAAGGTTATTTGGAAGACCCAAAGGGGATTCAGCAGAATGAAGAACAAACAATGGTAGAGGAAAGCACTGCCCACAGACACAGTCATGGACAGACATTTAATATGGATGTTAATTAGTCAATTAAAAAAAAGGTGAAGACAGAATGGGATGAACATACTATGGGACTAAAAGTTTGGCAGATTTGGCTGAACAAATGAACAATTTAAGGAAATGTCTAACTCATATTACTTAGGTTGCCAGCAAAACCTGTGATATGGCTACAAATAATATTTCAGATTAGCAAGTCTCAAAAGACTCTATACTAAAAATTGAGTTGACAGGTTTGTGGAATCACAGCTGGAAAAATAACTTAAAGGAGTCAGAGAAAACTGAGAAAACTAATCTCACTACATGTCTCATCTCTAAAATTAATGACCCAAGCAATGATTTGAACTTAACAAATAATGGTAGTGAACATGCTTATTGGTATTACATACAAACCTAGAAACATTTTGGTTAATTTGTAAACTGAGATTTAAAAAGATAAAATTATAAGAAAATCACATGAGCTGGACAAGAATAAATGAGATAAATAATATTCTTTTTTAAGATAATCAGTATAGCTATATTGCAGGGGAAAAGGAATTGAAACCACACAAATTTGATCTAAGTGGGGATTCCCTTTTAAGAATGATTTTTATGCCACAACAACAAAATTTTATTTCAATTTTGACTGAGATTTATTTTTGTTTATGTCTTATGTATTCTTTATGTTTATAAATTTATATGCACAACTTATGGCAGAGTTTTCTAACAAGGGATAGAGAAAACAAATTAGGATTTCTCCTTGGAACTGTGGAAAGCAGACTTAACCACAAGCTGCAGATTAGATAAGCATGATGCCCTGAGCTGTGGAATAAAAGAAATTATATTAACTGTATCATCCTGTTTGAATGTTTAGGCTTGGAGAAGAGTGGGGAAAAGAAGGAAGTTAAATAAGAGTGAATAATAAAATTTAAAAATAGTGTACATAAAATTATGGCTAAGGAACTATTGTAATTAAATTTGAGCGTTTATTGGCTAGTGCCAGAGAGAAGGAAGCCAAGTAGGTCTTACAGATCCTTAGACCAGGGCTGTCAAACTCCCAGCCTGTGGGCTGGATGCGTCACATGCTGGCCACGCCCACACCTAGTTTAGCAAAGGGAAAAAAAGTCCCGATATGTCACGTGTCACAGCTGTGATGTGAATTTGACACCCCTGCCTTAGACTGTGAAGATGATCCATTAAGGATCCTCTGAAAAGTGGAATTGGTGGGGGTGTTGGAAATAAAGGCATGACATAGAATGGAGGATGGCATGGAGAGAGGGACATGGGTTGAAAGAGATTTTCTAAGGAAATGGAAAGGGGAGGAGAGTATTAATGCGGGGAACGGGGGAATATTAATGCTATAGGGGCTTTCCCTAGAACCAGGCTGTGAGCAATAAGCTTTTAATAGCTTCTTTGGTTGCAGGATAAAAACTGCTAGGGAAAGTAGGAACATTCTAAAAATGTACTGTAGGTAATGTTAGAGCAATATAAAATATTTCTTCAAATGTCAGAAGTCTGGAGATTCTATCAATACAAAGGATGGATAATTATGTGAAATCATGTGGTTATGTTACAAGAAACATATACAAGTAGCCCGAATAATAGGTATTTTGATAAACACATTCCTCTATCCTTATCTATCTAACTATATAGGAAATTTGATCATATAATATTAACTCTAGCATTTATTTATACTCCTAATTGGGTCAGATTGGTTACTGACACAAGATTACAAAAAGAACAAAAGTAATCCAAATAGAAGAAAGGGACTTCAATATTGATGTATTAAAATCTCAGATTGGAATCCACAAAGAATTTCAAAATTTATTTTAATTCCTGATTTTTTTAATTTGTATAATGCATTGCACCAAGAATCCTTTACCAGAATTCTTAAAGAGTCTTAAGATAATTTTGATCCTTAAATTGAATAAAGACTCCCAGGATTTGGCATTTTATAAGCACTTGTTGCTTCTCAATACAGATTATGAACTCCATTAATTTTTTAGCTAACCAATGAAAAGTGATTACAAGTAAAATTAACCATATAAATCAATCTAGTTTTATTTCACATTGCAATAAATTTACTTAAATCAGAAAACTATTATACAAACTACTAAAATTAATAAGTCTTCATTAAGCATACGTTTTAGATATATTAAGAGCCTATGATTCTCTCAAAGTATAATTTTTAAAACAACTATTAATTAAATTTAAATTTAGCTCTAGCATTTGTAAGATAATTGAAGATATTTATAGACCAATTAAAATCCAGATAACACTTAATTAACTGTTATAATTCAAATTCATTATGATTTCAAGCGGTACTAAGTAGGATTGTTTCTTATCACTTATTATTCAACTTAACTATAGAAGCAGTGGCAATAGCTCTTAGATCCAATAATTAGATCGATGGTATAAAATAACAAATAAGGCATATCTTTTAATCTAATTGCAGACTATATAAACTATCAAATGTATGCTACTCAGATAGTTATATTAAGGAATTAGAGGCATTTTCAGAAGTGTCAGGAGTACCATTAATTTTTATGAATCACATTTAATATTTTTCCAATATATCCCAAAATATTCAAATGGAAATTTGCGCAGTTTTAGGAATTCCAAGCATATACATCTTTAAAATACTTAGGTATTACTATAACCAAAATATTATTAAAATCTTTACAAATTATTATGTACCAACTTTGAAGAAACTACATAATGAAAAAGTGGAATCGGAGGCAGGAACCAGAGTTTTGTTAAACTTAATGGATTTTATGGTTTATCTCAATAACAGTAGCAATTGCTTATAATCTGGTATATAACAAACCTTCATATGTATAATACATGTCTATTTACACTGCAATACATCTCCTTGGTATTCACCATACATTTCCTTTTTTTCTTTTCTATATGTATTTTTATATTATGTAAATTTAATTACCTGATTTTGTTTGGCTAAAACTAGTAACAAAAATATTTTTTTTAAAAGATCTCTAGTTCTCACAAAGATAAAAGGCAGGTGGGGAAAGCTCATTCAGACCTCTAAGATTCTGTTACTATAATCTTATAATAAATGTAACATTAACATGCATGGCTTTGGGTTCATTGTCTGATCTACCTTGAATGATTGACAAGTGAGAACTATTTCTGGAGTTGATAATATGTTATTGTGCAGTACAACCCCGTGATTATATATGATTGAGACTTGAAAAAGGTTATATGATTTCAGATCATATTATCTAAAACTACATTTTCATATTTGATACACTAGAGCTGGGTTGCAGTTCTTCAGATGGATTTTCTCATACATACATCTAAGTTAAAATGCTATCCATGCCCTTGAGTTACATAAAAGTATGCTGATATACATTGGTGGCCTTAATGCCAATCCCTATCTTGCCACAATGATGAAGGCAATAAATGATATGTGTCAGGTCTTTGAGGCAACCAAGGTCAAAAAACAGACACAGCAGGGTTTCTAGGAATGAAGTTTATTGTAAGTTTGTAAACTAACAATCTTGACAAGCTGTCATCTTTCTCTCTACTACATATTCTACCATAACAACAAAAAAATTAAAGTGAGGATATTTTGAATTTCTTTCTGATGCTTTCTTCTTTCTCATGATTCAGTAATATTTTCTGAAAGTTCCCTTTAATAGCTTGCTCATTTCTTTCCCATTCTTTCACAGCAGTGCCCTTATATATTGAGGTTCAAGTTAAAGGGCATGAGAATTCTTTTGACTTTGCTTTCCCTCCCACAAAACATTACCTGCCAATGGGAAAAAGTGGTGGAGACACTTGTCATGTTTGTTTGTTCAACTTAGAGGACAGGTAACTCCATAAGTCTCACAGCATTAAAAAAAAAACCAATAGCACAATTTAGCGCAGACCATGCATGTTCTCACTTAACAGTGAACAGGCGCTCAGGAAAACATAGTTGAAACAAGATCTCTCCTAATGTCCTGTGCTCTCTAGGCCCATTACCTGTCAGTTGGATTAGTTCTGCACATGGTACTAGCTCTCTTTGACATCCCAGCTGATGGATAGAAGGCTTCAGTAGAAGGGATGGTCATTAATGTGACTCAAATCATAGCCTGCACAAGTTCAACCAGGAGCTGCAAGAGGCAAAACTTCTAAACCACAGAGGGAATAGAAGAGGAACATGTTTTTGCAGAGCCCAAATTTTTGCAGAAAAACAGTACTTCTAACCTGCTAGGGTTTAATTTGAACTTGTTTGGCCTCATGCAGTCTTCACAATTTCCATATAAGATACCTGATCAAAACCTTCATAGCATTTCAAGCCTATACTTGACTGAATTTATCCATCATATCTTGTGGGGTAGGGATGCAATGGATGAATTAACTCAAATTTAGAAGTCATCATGGCTTAGATATACAGAGATTGACAAAAATAAAATCACTTTGCAAAGAAATAGGATTTAAATATATAAGACTTTTAAAAATAAAACCCAGAAGTCATCCTATACAAATTCCTCATATAATGAGGAAAGTATATGTGTGATGTTTAGGAATGTGGCAGCTAATGTGTGCAAGTGTTATTAAGATTGGCTTAGTAGAATTTGGAAATATTGTGTGTCATTTAGTCTCATGGTTTAGAATTTGGTTGTCAAATATTTTAACTTTTTATTAACTTGAATTAGCTTGATATTAGTAAGTTTTTTGTATGAGCAGCATTTATTGTTCTTTAATTGACGATAAAGTGGCACAGTAGATACTTTTCATATAACAATACTTTTACTTATTTATCAGCAGAGCAGCAAATGAAACTTTGTCTCTAATCTACCTTTATCCTCAGACAATGGACTCTGTCCCTCTGACTTTTATTGAAGGGTTTTGGTTTTTGCTAAATTAAAAACTGCAGAAAAATTAAAAAGACTATAGAAAGGAGAAATGATATAAAATATACAAAATATAAAAGAAAAATAAATTAAGATGTTTAAATACTGATATTAACAGAGAAAAGAATCAAGATTGTGTCAAGTGTTAATATCACTTTATAATACCTTGGTAAGACCACACTTGGAATACTGCAGCCAGCTTTGGTCGCCACAATGTAAAAAAGATGTTGAGACTGCTGAAAGGATGTACAGAAAAGCAACAAAGATTATTAGGGGACTGGAGGCTAAAACATATAAAGAACGGTTGCTGGAGGAAGGGAAATGGGAATCAACTTATTGTCCAAAGCACCTGAAAGCAGGACAAGAAGCAACAGATGGAAAGTAATCAAGGAGGAAACCAACGTAGAACTAAGGAGAAATTTCCTGACAGAACAATTAATCAGTGGAACAACTTGCCTCCATAACTTGTGAATTCTCCAACACTGGAAGTTTTTAAGAAGAGATTGGACTGAAATGGTATAGGATTTCCTGCCTGAGCAGGGGCTTGGACTAGGTTCAAGGTTCCTTCCAATTCTGTTATGTAACTCAAAAAATAAGAAAAAAAATATTTAAATAAATGATTTTCAGCAAATGTAGTTAATAGTTCTGCCCTATGCATAATATTCTTTCCATATAGAACCCTTTTTAATTAGTAAATTTAAAAAAACCTAACAGAGTGGATTTTATTTTCTGGACATACAAAATATATTGATTAGTAATCAAATTATAACACCCATTTCTGCATGAATTATTTTTAAGAGCAACACTTTTCTATTTCATTTAGGAGTGTTAATATTATAAAAGAACTATATTAACTGGTAGAGCTGAAGGTAATCCCACTTCTATTTTTACTTATACTAAATCTATAGCGATCTTAAGATGCTTACAGTTGTTATATGTGTTGGAGTTCCTTCTATTCCAGTTAAACTTGAGCCACTGCAGTGAATGAAAGTGTTCACGGAAACAAATTTATGAAAGCAGGATAGATTAATTGCCTCCAAATGGGTGCCAATGAATCAATGGAGGAAATCATTGCTATGGAAAATTACGAATGGTATGCAAAATTTATGAAAGAATGCCCATCTGGACAACTCACCATATATGAATGCAAGAAGGTCCTTGGTATTGAAAATTCAACTAACCAGGCAAATAATTATGTTGAGAAAGTATTCAATATTTTTGATACAAATAAGGTAAGAGTTATTTCTGTAGTGCATAGTTTTAGGTAATTGTGTGCTTTTTTTCATTTATTGTATACAGAATATTTTAGCATCTTAAGTCTGACATTTGTTTTACAATTCCTTCCAAATTGATTCTGCAAGATATAAAAGTAGGTAGAAGAGTATATGCCTGTTTAACACAATTTTAATTTATCAGTGATTAAAATATATTTTATAGCTCTGATAGTTATCTTAATATCTCATATTTTTGTTTCATTTATACATTGATATCTGAGATGCACAGAATTAAGATGTATATAACAGAGATTGCAGTCTTTAATATGGTTGCCAGCTCTGTGCCTTCAATTTCCGAGGATATATGGAGCTATTAACTATTAAAATCACTATGCATCAATATTATTAATCTTCATGAATTTGTCACATTCTTTGACATTTTGGAGCCACCATACATATCGTATACTTCTATAGTAGGTCCTTTGGTCATTTCTCTAAAATTGCATGCCCAGTTGTTATATTTCATTACTACAGTTTTATTTATCTTTTTCTATTTCTATCCCATTATTATACAATATGTACAATAGAATAATACAATAGAAAGAATAATGTACAATATTCTTTCTGAAATAAAATAAGAGTTGTGTATAATATTCCTAATGTACTTGCATCATATTTACTCACTTGTTTTATATTTGCTTTCTCTCCTAATGATACATACTTTAAAAAACAAATTTGGTTTTTTACAGTTTATTTGTGAGTTTCTTTCATCATACTTAATGTTCTTGTAAAACTTTTTTTAATTGTCTTCGCCCAAAAAAAACTAGCCGTATTACATTTGTAGGAATTAATGATTGGCTTGTACTTTGCGGGATTATTGACTTAATGTCAGCCTTGTGACTAAAGTCAAGTGTAATCTTAGCTCAGGCAAATTACAAAACAGTAATGTCAACCATTATTATTTGAAGATACAATCTGCCAAATAACTTTTAAGAATATAAACTAGACTCGTGAGCAGTGTTTTCACAGGCCCAGCAACTATACTGCTTTCACTGAGACTTATAGTATATTTGATTTACTTACTAATTTTTTTCTTTTGGAAAATGTGACAATAGAATATTAGAATATGTTAGCATATAGTACTTTGTAATGAGAAAGGCTTAAAGAAAACCAGAACTTCAGCAGAAAAATTAATGTCACTAATCCTTTAAGTCAAAATAATGTGACTCATGAAGTTAGCTCTCTTTTTCTTAGCACTGAAACAGTTGCAGAAATCCTGGAAAGGGTTTTCCGGTTAGGCACAAAGTTGTAAAACTGGAAAAAATAGATTATACTTCTTTACTCTTAATCTGTTGAGGTTGGCTCTTCTTTTCTTGATATGAGGATTCTACTCATCTAACCATAAAGCCAAGCCATATCATCTCCTGTGACGTGATAAAAAAAAAACAGAAGCAAAATCAATATATATTTAGGACTTCTTCTTATGCAGCACATGATTTCAAATTTAGTTATTTATTTTATTCATTTATTTTTATTATTTTTTTATGCAACCCATCTCCCCTATAAGGCAACTCTGGCTTTAAATCACTGTCATTTTTAAAAATATTTCCATGGATTGTCTACCCGCTCGTTGGCTGGCACCAATGAAATCTAGGTTGTCTAACCCCTGAAGTCACATAATTTTATTGCTTATTCACATGTATATTCATAATAGACGTGCACGCACGCACGCACACACAGCGTAAGTTTTTATTGTAACATTCCTTAAGCTACAATCTCTTGCAAATAGTGGGTTCCAATGCCAGAACTGGCGGTTCTAGAATTTTAGGTGTAATTCTTACAAACTGACAATGCCAGTCTGGTAGTTACAGTCCTAGCTCCTAGTGTTCCATTAACACCCAGATAACACTATTATGTGACAGTAGCCTCACATTTTATTTGGCATACACTAGCCTATTACATACATTACACTGCTACATTTGAGCAGGACACTAACATTTAATTTAATGTGATAATTTCTCAGAGTTCTCTTCCTGCAGCTTACATTTTCAATGAAATACATTTGATGTTTGTCTTGATCTAAGATAAATTGATAAGCTTTCACTGTGATTCACTTAGCTAGGACAACATTAGTGGTTTCTAATTTTGGCTTATTTGGATAAAGTATATTTTAAATTGATTATAATTTCTAATACAAAGTGGAAAAGGTTCATGCATACAATTATTAACAGTAAAATTTAATTGTCTTATTGAAGACCTGATTGCTCATGCCACTTGTGAGTGGATTGCTTTTAGATATAGACTTTGTATAGATAACGAAATATGGGATTCATTTATGCAGAGTATAAGTTGAAAAAAGATAGTTGTACAAAAGTTTTAGAAACACTGTAAATATGTACTAGATTAATATTTGCATTAGATGAATATATATATAGATTATAACTGTTCATTGTTAAGACATATCATACTGTTTTTCTTTGTTGCAGGTTTTTTGGTTTTTTTGGGTAAAGTTTTTTATTTTTAAATCTTTATACAAACATTGTTGTGTGAACAGTGTGGTATCTGGGTATCATACCTTCAATATAAATAAGTTGTTATCCATCATATTTATATCATTT
>JANHFL010002043.1:12155-46268 GCA_032468155.1 Oxyrhabdium leporinum | reverse complement strand
CTACTTGGTCATCTGCCCTCAACCTCTGACCTTGTCAAAGTCTTAAGGCCCTGTCCTTAAGACTCTAGGACCAAATTACATTTCATTTTAAAACATTTTACCCACAATTTTATGGACATCAAGCCCAATAAAAATTGGAGGAGATTGCAGTAAAGAGTACTCTGGTAATTTCATGATTAAAATTAAAAGAAAACACTTCAAGTAAAATGTCTCAGCCTAAAAGAGATAGTTGTTGATACTATTTTTCAGTTTGACACCCCTGCTCTACCTCCTCTGGTAATCACCCTCATTATCATCCTGAATAAGGTCCACCACCATTGTATCATCCACATACTTCACAATATGGTTAGTGATGAGCATATAGCTGCTCATTTGCAAAAAGTGACTCTGGGTGGCTGAACAACAATTAAATAAAACAATATTATATAAAGAAAATGATACAGGGACCTTTGATAAAATTAAGAAGACTTCCTCTGACTGTCTCCTTTGAATTTTAAAATGGGAGTAAAATGAGATTTTATTAGAGAGTGTTAAATTTATGTGTAAGATCTAGGTCAAACTGAGTTGTGCTAAGAAATTTCTTAAATGTAGCAGTGATAGCTGAATTCTTGCCATCCATATCAATTGATTCTGAACTATCTTAATTTCTAAAAGTGGAGGAATACTGGAAACCCCTAACTATAAGATACTTTGCCTTTCTTAGCTTGGTTAGAAGAGTGATACATATGATAATGTATCTCCTATTCCTATATTGGAACATAGGATTATATCCAAGTAATTTTCTGTTCTAATCTTGTATTTCAGAAGAGCATGAATATATATTGGTATTATAAATTGCGATAAAGCAGCTCGGAGAAAAATTGCAAATATGTCAACTATTCTAGCAATGTTCACACATGATCTTATTTAATATAACGGAACTTAACATTTTAAAATTATATGTTTTATTAAATGATTTTATCTATTATCAGATTATTTGTTGAGCCATTTTCTTTGCACAGCCAGCTGCCCTGTTTTTATTTCTTTTGCTCTAGTATAGAGATAAACAAAAGGAAATTCATTTTTCTTTTGAATAATAGGTTGCTTGGAAGAGTTATTTGTTTCTGTCTCATGTAGGATATAAATTTGATAGCTGTTTTTAGATCTGCAACTGATTATATATAAAGTAAGATTGTAATTTAGGAAATGAGCATAATGATAGAATGCACCAAACATACTTTTCCTGTTTTAAAGCATTTTAAATGATTTCTTGTGTTTTATTAAGTATACTTTTTCATTTAAGAAAGTATTACTTGCCTATCTTTTATAAAATATCTTCTAAAAGTATATAATTTCTAGAAGTGGACATTTTCAGTTTCTGTTATTTATATATGTATAAATTTATATCATAATTTATATTTAATATAATATAAATGTATACTTATACATATATAAACAATTTAAATATATATTTGTACAAATGACAAGATTTTCTTTAGTATGCTAAAATTAAAAATTAATATACAAACAGTTCATAAATGTATTTGTTAGGTTTCCACAGAATCCTGTTTACAAAACTCCAATCCAGACTTTTAGTTTATTTATAACTTTAAGGAAAACAACACTTTAAGCACATTTTTGCTGTTTATTCCCAAATTTTTTAAAAAAATATTCTTAAAGTTGAACTTAAAAATTTTTTCATTAAAGATCAAAAGAAACTCAGCCTGTGAATCTTTAATATTTGAATGCAGTAAAAAACTAATTCCAAAATTGATTAAAAATGAGGTTCAGCTGAGCTTTGCTTCCATTTAGGCTACATTATGTTTGTGATCATAAGTGGAACTGCTTGTCTTCCAGCCACTCCATTTACCAGCTGACCACAAAAACCTTAGTGCCTGCTATCTATATTTAAGGACCAGATGTCTGGAATATACGTGGACAATCCCATGCTCTCTTCTTGCCTAGGAGACATTTTGCCAACTAGGATCCATCCTTGGCCACCAATCTTTGCTGTAATGCTGTACCTACTCCTTCAGGGATGTCAAGCTTACCATATCCTCACCAGAAATCTTCACTGATACTGCTTTTTCTAAATCTTCTGAGTTATATATAAAAAAAGTCATAGACTGTGGGACTGGCTCTTTTAAAGTGATATTTTGAGAAATGCGGAATGTTTCCACTTCTACAAAATGAGAAATGGGAATGTGCTTCTTCATACAAATAAATACACAGACACAAACAAACCTGAAAACTGACAGAAAAAAACCTATTCTTTTGGATTGTTTGTAGTAAAAAATGATGTCACTTCGTATCATTGCACTACCAGAGTAGGCCAGATGAACCCTTGAAAAGAACGTTTCCATAGTTAGACTACCAAAATCAAAAAGATTCTTTCTTGAGTTGTCACTTCAGTAGCCTCTCTTAGAGATTTTAGGTTGAAGTAAAGTGAAGTGATCCTTCTATATTCTTGTTTCAAGCTCTGAATGACTTTAAAGGTCACTGCATCACATTTAACTGAACTTGGAAAGAAATCTAGGAGCCAGTGCAATTGGCAAAGCACATGTAACTTGATCATAATGACAGTCCCATTTGACCCAGAAGTAGAATATAAATGTTTTAACAAATGTAGAGACAAACATCTTTTAACTAATAATCTCATTATATGGTGACCTACATTTAGAGGGATGGTAAATTATGAATACTAGCCAAAGGAATACTACAATACATGTTTTTCAAAGACCATTCATAAAAAGGGCAACGTTTTCAAAAAGAGAATCATTTTGAAAAAAAGATGGATAATTTATAATTCTCACAAGAAAGTTTGTATATGAAACAGGCCGTTACTTGAATCACGATTCTTCTCAAATTCATGGTACATTAATTCTTGCCACTAGCAAGATGATTTGCTTCTTTCAGGAGCATAAGTACTCACTATGTCAGTGTAGGAATGACAGTTCTATTTTTCTTTCTGTGGCATTTTAAAAAACAAATTGCCATTTCCTCTTGTACACCTCAGGCAAAATACTGGATTCATTTTGGTTGTCTTCACCAGCTCAAGCAAAACCAACCTACCTTCCTTCCTTCCTTCCCTCCATCCCTCCGTCCATCCATCCATCCATCCCCATTGAGTGAAATGGATTTTAAATATAATTCTAATGATATCATTCAATTTCCTTAGACAAGTAGTGTCATTCCATGCACACTTCTTTAGGTAGATATAAAGGCAGACAAGCCTACATGAAATCAGTACAAAGCAAACACATTGAAAATAAGAGCCTTTCTACCTACATATTTGATTCACTGACATTAATGGAACAGCTCATAATGATGATTTGCTTTGGCCTTGTCATTTGATTATTTTTTTTGGGGTGGGTGGGATTGTTAGTACTCCATCCCCTTTATTTACTGCTTGTGATTTGATTATACAGGGTTTCTGTTGGTTTGGAAGCCTCCAAAGATCATGTAGGTTCCTTTTGGGTATGCTATATAATTTGTCAATGTCAAAAAACAAACAAACAAAATGTTAAGGCAATCCAAAAAGTAATGATGATATGATGAAAAATGCTTTCTTGATCTACTATTTTCACATAATTGAGAATGCTATGGGGATCAAAGCTGATGAATGAGAAATGTAATTAAATGCAGATATGTTTTAATATTTAAACTACCCAAAGCTGCTTGAAAGTCTGTCTGAAAGGGATTGAAAATATAGATTCCTAGCTTCTCTTCTATAAGAGAGTAGGGTGAAGATGTACATTTATTATCAACACTTAGAATATTTTTTTAAAAAAAAGAGGATCGTAGTTTTTAAAAGCTGGAAAATCTTTGTTTTAAAATGATTTTTACAATAGGCTGTCAGCCTTGGAAGCCATAATTGTGAGACCTCTGCAGGCTGCCACATATAAGCAGATGGGAATTAGGGAGGGGGTTCTTTCTCATGCAGTTAGAAGGGTTGGTAGACAAAGCAACATTCTTTGTAAATGTGTCAAGGCCATCCTGACCAGCACCTGGAAGAGGAGTGACAAGAAGAAAGAGAATTATGGGTATAGAAGTGGATTGGGGAATGTGACCTATGATGGTGGAGAAAAGGTGGATCTTTGATTCTCTTTTGGGTGTGGAAAAACCTGGGCCTTCAGATTCTGGTTTTTCCCAGATGTGCCAACATGGTTTCTCTAATAAATTCTTATTTGAATAAATCTTTATCTGAGTGCTGAGTGAGTTATTGGAACTTGGATGGAATGCTGACATAGGCCATATTGGATTTTGAATGGTACCCTTCAGGCTACTAAAATACATAGTGCCATTTTGTAATAATATATCATTTCAGGGGATGAGGTGACTTGCTAATCAGGAGGTTGTCATCGTTTAAAAGTTTAAAAATGCAGGGTAAAGAGAAAGACGAGAGTTATATTGTATAGACATGTAGTTAGCTTGTTCACAGTTCATGAATAAGTCAGAGTGCACAAACAATTGGTTTAAAACTACTTTGGGAACTAACTTAAGTTTTGCTGTAATAATAATTTCTCAAGGTGTTTATGAACGTTAAAAATTAGTTTCTTTTCTCTTACTTTAAATAAGTCACTCCTCATGTTTGATAATAATTACATTAACATTATTTACCTCAGTGTAAACTAGTTAGTTTACTGGTCTGTTTTCTGTTTTTTTATGACGTGCTGCAACGCTAAAAAAAATTAAGCAAAAGGAATACCACATTCTGAGCTACTATAAAGAACACAGCCTCATTCATAGTCATTCCCCCTTCAGTTTTTAATGTTGCCAAGTCAGCATAGTGGGTAGGCAAATAAACTGCATGTTGGCATTGTCATAATATATTTGCAATCAGAACTATCAAAACAATTTCTTGTATCCTGCTTGCCTACTTCAAGTCTGTTCAAATCTACTACATGATTGTTAGAAACGTCAATTTTAGTTATAAATAGCCTGAATGACTTTTTCAGGAACTTGTAGGAGAAAAATAATCTTTACTAGAAGTCTTAAAACCACAATTACTCTTAGACAAAATTACTCTTAGAAATATTCACAACACAAAATGTCTTTAAAATGGATATTTAAAAGATCAAAAGTATTTTAATTATTTCTCTTCATGATGCAACAAAAGATACAAGTCTAAAATTGACATATTGCTGAAAAGCAACAGCTGCACAGCCATATTAAGTAGAGATATGGATGCTGTAGCTTTAATTATAGTAATTTTGAGATGGAAGCAATTTTTGCAAGCAATGTTTCAACTAATAACAGGAATAATTATGTGCTTGAAAATAGATAAGAACAAGCAAGCCTTTGGTATAAATTGTTTCCATATTCAGTAACAGTTTTAAAAGTTATTTGTTTTGAAACAGATGAAATTTGTTAGTGTTCCCTGTGGTACATATGTGCTATTGTCTATAACATTGTTTCAAACAAAATTGTGTCAGATCCATCTGATTAATCTTTTTTTCCATACTGTTGGATGAGATATAAGATTACCAGGAAAATAACAAAAAACTGAATTCTATGATACCGTGGAATTGCAGCTCTGCTGAATTTGGGCTATATTTGATCCAAGTCCACTTATTTAACGTATTGTACAATTATTTTTTACTTGTGTGCTCTACTCTCTTAATTCCAATAAATAAACAGTGAAAATAATACTGACCCTTGCTAATCAGTATACACTCTGTTTTCAAGAGCTAAATATATTTAGCAAAGCCACAAAGAGGACATGACAGAATTAAATAGTCAATTGTATAATTGATATCAGAAGCACATTGCTCTAAAGATAGATAAAAATTTAGTTAACATACCTAAAAGTTGTTGATAGGAAACTTCTTCCACAAAGCTATTCCTTCTTTAAGCTAATTTAGTGGCTGTAACTTTTGATGAAATATAATACTAAGATTCTGCGCTGTCTATCTTGAAATTGTGCCAGGTTCTAATACTGAGTTAGAGAAGAATTCCTTGCTATGAACAGTTTAATTGGTATTTTGTATGCATTTTGCCTCCAGATACAATTGCGGATTGTGCAGTCTTTAATGTTGGATCGGACATTTTCTCTAAAATAGTACAATAGGGATAATTAAATCTCACAAGATAATACAGTGGGGACTAAGTTGCCTTGTACAAATATGCAAGATATTATAAGATGTTTTATTTTCTGTGTAAGACATCATGAAATATCAACCCCTGGTTTTATTGGACATCAGGACATCTCTCATTAATGTGTGAGTGCTCTGGTGCTTACAGAACTTTACTTATCTTTCCTTTAGTTTTTTCTTGAAAGCAAGGTGTTCTGGATTGGTAGCTTGATACTTCTTTTTCCCTCCACATCTTGCTTCCTTTGTTTTGCTTTGTTATTCTTAAAAGTTAGATGTCCCAAACTCTGTTGAAAAAAACAAAACAATCTTTAGGGTATGTGTGGGAGTTGCTGATTGAAAAGGGAAGGTACTAAAATAAATGTCATATGACATGGGGTGCCCTTCATGGTGATTGTGATTTTATTTGTATTTCTGAGATACTTGTTTGAAAGTGCATACACTGATCAGCACGCACTGTGTTGCATTAATTATTTCTGTCCTTGGAATTTAACCGTTATTTTTTAAAAAAACCAGACAAGTGTGTAAAGCAGCTTCATGTATGCTCACAAATATTATTCACTGAGAGAGAATGTTCAGTGAAGGAAAGGGAGATGATAAGATAAATAAATAGAAACAGTATATCTTTGTAATGCCTGCCGAATGGTGTGGTTGAGATACCATGCATTTCATTGAAACAGTGTGCAGAATGAGAATAGGAGCTGTGTGGTGTGGACATTGCAATTCTGCATGCAGGCATTAAAGAAAAGTACTGGAATAACTTATAATAAGTTTCACATATGGACAAACCCCCAGATAAATACTGATAGACAGACAGACAGACAGGACTACTATGAGCCAGTAGTGTGCTGCAGCTGCCAAAAAAGCCAACACAGTCTTAGGCTATATTAATATAGTGAAAGAACCAAGATCACATGAAGTGTTAGTACTGGTTTATAATGCCTTGGTGAAACCACACTTGGAATATTGCATCCAGTTTTGGTTGCCACAACATAAAAAAGATGTTGAGACTCTAGAAAGAGTTCAGAGAAGAGCAGCAAATATAACTAGAAGGCTTGGAGGCTGTAACATATTAAGAATGGTTGCAGGAATTGCATATGTCTAGCTTAATGAAAAGAAGGAGTAAGGGCGACATGGTGTTCAAATACCTAATGTTTTTTATATTTATATATTTATAATATGATATGATATGATGTAATATAATTAATATAATATAATATATATAACTGCTATGTATATTTTAGTTTAAATTTGCAAGACGGTTGACAACAGAACTTTGAACTTTGAACATCTAATGGCATATCAGTCATAAATATGATGAATAACTGATTACCTGTTTACAAGAACATGAAGATATAACTTATGGTCCCTTGTTCCTCTGTTGTTGTTGTTTTTAAATATGTTCTATTTTCTCTATAGTAATAATGGGAAAATCGGAACTGGAAAATTATAACCAGTGGTGTACTGCTATATGTTGAAGAACTGTTTATGCCATCTTCATTGCCGCTGTACCTCACCACTCAGAGCAGCTGATTGGTGAACTAGGTGTCAAAGTTCACCTCTGTTGTCAACCATCTTGTAAAAGCAATAACAAGAAGAATTCATTTCTTGGCTGTGTGCACAATGCATCCCCTTCTCTGTGATCTGATTGTGCTTATACTTGGATGTAGCTCTATTTTATCCTGATTTAATAACAGGTTTGTCGGATATGGATTGATTACCACAGATACAAAGAAAAGTGGGAACCCTTCTTTCTCTTTTGGAGGAAATCGGTTCATTTGCAGCCAGTTAATATGTATTGTTAAAAGTGAATTTTACATGTGAAATTTTATATCTTGAATTGCAAGTTCAAAGTTAGTCATAAATCAGGTGCTGCTGATGAGGTGTTTTTTGAGTTAGCAGTAGTTGTGGGCTCAGATTTATTAAAGTCTTGTTGAAGATTTAGACTAGGGGTGTCAAACTCCCGACCCGCGGGCCAGATGCGTCTCGTGCTGGCCCCGCCCCCGCCTGGTTTAACGAAGGGGAAAAAAGTCCCGATACATCACATGACGCCATCATGACGCCGCAAGTTTGACACCCCTGATTTAGACAGATACTTTTCTCATGTTAACATTTGTTTTGAATAGCCTTTTGAAATCATTAATAATCAGGTTACAATCACTCAACTGTGAAGTGATTATATTCTAAATATAGGTAATACTCAGTTGATGACCACAATTGGGACTGCTGTGTGAAGTGAAGCAGTTGCTAAGGAGAGGGTGACTCTGCTTTTCTTTTTTTACTCACCTACCCTTTGAAATGCTTTCCCTGGCCCTGGGCTAGTGATCTCACAACTGTTGCCTCTACCTGACAGGACTAATTAGTTGCACACCTTGAGACTGGCCAGCAATCTTGCATGCTACTTCATTTTGAATGAGCTAAAGTTTCTGAATTTTCTTTAAAGCTAGCCCCACCTGGAAGAAATTATTGTAATTTAGGTGAAAGACTGAACTTTAATGAACATTTTGATTAATTTTATTAAATAGTGCGGTTGTAATATGTTTCCTATATTTACATTAGTAGTGTGTTCTTGTTTTCATTTTCATATGCTTGAATTAGCATCCTCACCTGATCTAATAACTACGTGGAAGATCTTTACCAATGCTATACTAGCTGTTCTTTGTAGCTGCTAGCTAGTTTGCTATTATCTAAGTTTGTTTGAAAATGTTTAAGTAGGGACATCCACTTTACTTCTAGTGAGTCTCAGCTTGCAGTCTGTCTGGGGAAAACAGGGGTGGCAGAGGAAATGCTTGGGGTTGGAAGATTGAATGTCTGCAAAGGAATGTCCTGTTGTTGAGCTCCCCTATTCTCCCTGAATTTTAGTAGAAACTTCTTGTCTGCAGTGGTCTATTCATTTCATGAGAATATTTGTTTCTTAATCACTTCACGTATGAAATATATGATAAACAATATCTTTTGTAGGGTTTTCTCATTTTCTTTCAATTTAGTGAAGATGTATTGACGCAAAGAGGCATCCAATCTTTTACATTTACAATCTGTTACAATTTCATTGTCTATCCCAATTTAGAAATGGTGATTATTTATGAGAAAAGTCTCATGTATAACTTGTACAGTCATTATGTTATAGTGCTATTCAACTATTACTACAATCTGTAATTAAAGAGATCAATTAATATATATAGAAAGTCAAATTAATGTCCATTTTACCCTACTAAAAGCTGTATAACACTGTTTCACTCAACTTTTGTATCCAATTTAGCACATAGGTTTTGGGAATCCTGAATCAGTACAACCATGCCATGTTTTTTACTTAAAGATTTGTGTTTTTATTTCAGCTGTCGAACTAGTAATAGAAAAAGCTTGATTGTAACCTCTAGCACATCTCCAACACTTCCACGTCCACATTCTCCACTTCATGGACATGCAGGTAATAAAAAATATGTATATGGGATATATTTATTTACAAATAATTAATTTAAGTTGTTAATTTAATTTCTTCTGTTGGAATTTAATATAATAAATAGAGATGGTCTCTGACTCTCAGGGATTCGCTTAAATAAAGATGGATGAGCAAGATTTTTTGTTGCCTATAGGTTGGGCATAATTCAGTTAAATACCAATTTGGATGCAGATGTTTTTAACTTTGCAAAATGTTATGAAGTAAAGGTTAAACACGTTTATCTGATATTTCTTGTCATTTGCACTTCTATATGTTACATTCACATAGAAAGATCTTACTTTCCATATATGTTTACACTGTTTACTGGCACATTTTTATAAAACATATTATGCCTAAAAGATGATGATATTATTATTGTGGTTGTTTTGTTGTTGGTCATGTAACCAGATGTTTAGACTGGATTTGAGATTTTTGTTTACCTTCGAGTCCTTGAAAGGACCTAGGATAGGCAGATGTTGTTCTATATTAAAGGTATCATCGCGGGATGTAAGCTGTTCCAAGTAAAGCTTCTTTTGCAATTTACCAATGGGGATTTTGTCAAAGCTGATGGTCTTCATGTGGTCCTTCAGATGTGTTTGAATTGCATCCAGAGTGGCTATTAGTACTCATCTAGACTCTTGATGTTATTTCCATAGGTTATCTTGATTCCTTCAATTTTCACTATTTCCCCCCTGTTGATGGTAAGGATGGCACTTTTGTCCAGTCTAAATTCCATTGCAATATCCTAGTTATATATTCAGAAAGTATTCAGCAGCGATTCTATTTCAGATTGTCTTTTTCCATTCAGCTTCAGATTGTCTGTGTGAAGCAGATGGTATAGCCTGGCAGATTGCCCCCACTGCAGAATTGAATCAGAAGCAATGTCAATTCAAGAGATTAAATTCATATAATGTACAGACTGGTTATGCCTAAGGTCATTCCTGTTATCATTGTTTGAAAACAACAATCTTCTATCTGAAAATTTGGATCAAATTCAGATTTACATACAATTTATAGATAAAACAGATCAGAAATTACAGTCTTTGTATGCAGTGGAAAACTATATTTTGCTTAGAAACACTGATGGAAAGAGTGATAGAAATTGATGGAAAGAGGAAGACCATAATCTTTCTGCTAAATATTTTAAACTGGCATCCTGAGTTTATGTCAGTACACTTTTCATAAAAATAAACTGTTTTGAGATAAAACTGGCTTTCAGTTACTCTTGTAACATATTGGCAAAATGTGCTGCCTGCAATATGAATATGATTAAACATGCTAACCAAGTCTACACTTTATCTTCCTCAAATATATTATCTGAAAGTCTCAGTTGGAGAAAGTCAGGATGAATGATGGTGATCAAGATTTCTGACAACTGTGGTGTATGGGGGAATTGCAGCTTGGAATGGAGGAAGAGCAAATGATAAGGAGCATGAATAAATCAATGACTGAAAAAAGAAAAAGTGCAAGCAAGCAAACCTAGAAGGATATAATATCTGAATGAAAGTGACCTAATATTGTGGAGCAGGGTTTAGGATTCAGGGAAGTAAAATGCAGAATTAAAATGTATGTCAGGAAGTATTAATTGGTAGTGTGTAAGTCAGAATCCACATAGTCAGGCTTCAGATATCAGGGCATGAAACTCAGCTCCCGTCAACTGACTAGATACTGGAAGCTTATTCAGTGATTGGCTGAAAAAGCTGAAACTTGAAAAACTAGAATGGAACCTTTGCTGTAGAAAAAAAAAGATCCCTAGATACAATATATTATTTGCCCCGGCAAAAAGTCCAAGTCTTTATATAAGCCTATGCTTTAATATTTAAGATCTAGCTGCTTTCTTTCCAGATTGCTGAATAAACAAATGTGTGGTGTTTTGAATGGTTTTTGGAGGCAGCTGAACTGTGTTTATGTAATGGTTCTTTCTACTCTGAGAACCATTAATTAATGGCTGATCAGAGTTGTCCTTTACAATGATAACTGAATGGTGATAATAGAAGAATCAGATATGGGAAAATGTACAGTGTTTTGAATGAAGGTGCAAAAATAATGTAGCATAAATGGGTTTGGGGAGGGAGGGTAGGATGGAAGAAGAGACTACAGAAAAAGTGTTTTTGCCAGAGACCCAAGTAGAAATGAGAAAGGTGACTTAATAACAAATAGACAAGAGATCTGTTTGAATCTGCAATACAGGTAGTTGTTGCTTAATGCCCGTTTGTTCAACAGATATTCGAAGTGTTTATGGCACTGAAAAAATGGACTTGTGACCTATTCTTGAACTTATGACTGTTCCAATGCTGAATTTATGACTGTTCACGACTTTTCATCTTATACTGAGAAATATTTTAATGGGATACAATTAAAAGTTGAAGTTATTAAAAATGCTTCTCACCTGTCACAACGTAGTACTTGTCCACCAAATTGTGCGATACATATGTTAGCACTAGATTTATTAGAAAATGAATACTGCTTAAAATACAATTCTATTGCAAGTTATTGCATAAACAAATATTGTACATTGTACGTAAGGAATTTGAAGTAAGAATGGTATGGGGAAAATGTTAGGCTGCTTTTAGGGGAGAGAAGTCTCATAACGTGTCATAGGATATAGTTTCTGTGAATAGAGGATTCAACCACGGATACCCAGAGAAGAAATAGAATAAAGCTATGATATTAGGGTAAGGCTAAAATCTGGATGGTCACAAGGTGGCAGAGATATATAGAAAATTCTTTCTTGCCATCTAGTTGCCATCTGGATATTTGCAGGCAATATATGATGGCCCTAGGATAGGGAGTGAAGGCATACACACGTAGAATAGTTACAGGGCAAGAATTTATTTAGAAGCACAGACTCAGAGAAGGGAAATAAGGCACACCCATTGTTCTATTTCTGTGAAATAGCCTTTTGTTCCTTTGGCTTCCTGTTTTAAACATTTTGATGAGGAAGATGTATTCCATCCTGGGTGTATTATCTTCTGCTGGGTTTCTGCAAAGAAACAAAAGCAGAATTGGAAAAGAAGTGTGGGGCGTTGTTGTTTACTATTAATATTTTTTCTATACTAGATTACTAGGGAAATCTCAGTAAGTAAAGATACATAGAATTAAAAGACATACTGTATTTTTCGGAGTATAAGACACTCCTGAGTATAAGACGCACCTTAGTTTTGGGGGAGGAAAACAAGAAAAAAAAATTCTGCCTCTGCCTACCAGCATCCATCAGTATTCATCCTGCAGCAAATAGCAAACAGCCTGGTCAGCTTCAGCATGTTATTGCAGCCTGATTCAGCACGAGCAGCTGATTGGCGGTGGATCGGCCTCCTGGAATACCCCCAATCAGCTGTTTCAGGCTTCAGGGATTGCCGCAGACCATTGCTGCCTTTATGCCTCGCGTTTTTAGCCTCTGTGCCTCTCATTTTTGGCCTCTATGCCATGCGTTTTTAGCCTCTGAATGCTCCATTTCAGCCTCCTTCAAGGCTGCAGGGATTGCTGATCCCTGCCGCCTGGAACTGCCCAAAAACACAGAGGCAAAAAACGGGGTGTGCGGAGGCTGAAAATGCGATGCACAGAGGCCAAAAATGCAATGTGCAGAGGCAGCGATTGGCGGCAATATGCTGTGGCGATCCCCGCAGCCTTGAAGGAGGCTGAAGAAGGCGGTAATGGTCTGTGGCCATCCCTGCAGCCTGGAACAGATCTAAAACGCGACCTGTGGAGGCCGAAAATGGCCAGCGGGTGGGCAGGGCTACATTCAGTGTATAAGACGCACCCAAATTTTCACCTTCTTTTAGGTGGGAAAAGAGTATGTCTTATACTCCGAAAAATATGGTATATGAAAGTAGTAGTTTCAAGATTATAGATAAATATTTGCCTAGATTTTCTCCCTTCTCTGGACCCGTGGATGTTGGTAACATGGTTTGTTATTGAACAAAGTTTTCAAGCAAATAATTGTCCTCTTATTACTATTATGAAGAATTTATTAACTAAAGTCTTTGTTTAAAACCTCAGAACACTATAGAACATCAAGAAAACATAGGTAAGAAAAAGATTTTGAAATTTCATAATATTTCTATCTTTTAGCCTTTAATTGTAATACATAAAAGAAAAGTTAAGATTTGAATAATAATTGGTTAGCAAATGTGGAGAAAAATTGTGATGAAAAGAGAGAAAACAAAGAAATAGACCAATGAATTTATACAACTATGTGCAGAAGTTAATAATACTTTTTATGCTTAATAATAAAAAGATATATCAAATGCTGGCAGCTTTTGGTTATATTGGTAAGTAAAAGTCAAATTGCTTTTGAATTGAGTTCAACTGCTAAATCAGGTTAAATGGAAAGTTTATTTATTTAGTCTTTTTAAAATAGATGTATATGCTGCTCAATCTTTATTACTTGACTCTGCCCAGGTGTAATAATATAATGCGGTAATATCAGCCAATCTCCCATTTAAACCATACAGTCATACCATTATAAAAAATGTTTGTACAAGACTCTTGGGTTAACTGTTTTAAACTTATTTCTAAATATAAGAAACATGTTCATCAATAAATTAAGTGTCTGGTTGTGTGCATGAATTGGCTTTAAATGCCATTGAAGATGAAATTTTATTTATATCTAACTAACATTTGTCTTTTTAATTAAGTGCAAAAGCAGAATTCTGGTTTTGAAGAAAACTGTACAGATGTTCAGGTATGATATGCCAGTAGCTTAGAAAGAATAATATGAAACTTTTCTTCAGCTGCAAGTATGTGCATCTTCCCATTCTTCAGTTCTACTATCATGCACCATATTTTTTTAAAAAAGTTTAAACACTTATTTGTTGATTTCCTCCCCCACCCCCTTTCTTCACACTGATTATTTTATTTTATTGTGATTTTGATAGCCAATATAATACACTAGGTTACAGGATGATCGTATATTTTTAACTACCAATTATTGGACAAACCTATTTCTTTTTAAATTTCAATAAAGAACAATATAATATATAAAATATATCAGAGTAATGCTTATCAATGTTTTATTGAAATATTAAAACATAGCTTATATGAGAAGCCACTTGGAAAATTTGTTATCTCATTGTGATATGCATTCCATAGTTTTAATTCTAAACTGTTACCACATTGGCTTTTACTCTCTAATACCCTTAAAACATGGTATTTCTGATAAACTGCAAAATGAAATAGCGTAAGTAACATTACTGGGGGTCTGATAGGCAAAATAACTATGAGGAATCTTCAGAATCCTCTGGAATAAACCTTAGAGGCATTTAATTTGTAAGTTAGTATCTTATTGAAGGATCTGCCCAAGTCTATTATTTAAACTTCAATATATTTATATTTAAGGCCTGAAAAACAAGGTCATTTTGTCTATGTTTCTCATTGCGGCATTGTCCTATATAAAAATGGAAATTAAATCTCAACCACTCAGTTTTGCCAGAACCACAAGATGGGTGGCAAATAAATTTGATGAATAACTGAATAAATCTTAAGTCAACAAATTATAGTTTTGTTTGATTTCCCCTCTCTCCCACCCCATCATATAATTTACAGCAATATTACAAATGCATAGTGATTGATGGCAACAGATACAGTAGTTATTCTACAAGTTTGGAAAATATAAAAATAAATTAGTATAGAAGCATTTTGGAACAAAAATGCTTGTAAGGTAGTGCAGAACATCATTGTATGTGCATTTGTGTATGCACACACATTCTGAGAAACTATTTTTTTGTAATAACTAATCTCTGTACTAACTTCTTTGTCACTCAATAGTAAAATAGATTTTGTACAGTAATTGAAGTTAATTCAATGTTTGTAATGTTGGTTTTTTAAAAAGACATTTGAGGAAGATCATTTCACAGTCCTGCTTGAAGACAGTCAACTCAGTCCAGGTAAGCACAAAACATGTAACCCTGAAAATTACTTTCAGTTTATCTACATATGTCTTACAGTGGATTAAACTTATTTTAAAATGCATTTAACTGATACTTGATCTGCAAAGACAATTCCTATATGTCATACTGTATTTGCATCTAACAATATCAGTGCATCATAAACCACATCATTTGAGTTAATGAATTACAGAATTTTAGCCCAAAATGTAATTTTTATTTTTGTTTCAGGCAATATATTTGGTATTTTCTTGTACAAATGAATACTCAGGATGTAGTATCTGGTTTGAAGTGTATTTAGTCTGTAATTAAGAATCATACGACACGCATATGAAATTAAAGCTCCTTTTACCCTTTTAAATCATTAACATGTGTTGCTAATCCATTATCCATTCTTCAAATAAGTCATATTCCTGTGTTTGTGTCATTATTTTTTTAAGTCTTGATTTGGAAGCTTTCTGTATGACATTCATTCATGGCCTCCCACATACATTTCTCAAAGAATGACAGTACAGCCAGGCAATTTAAGTGAAATATGTCTTATTCTGGTTGTACAATTACTTGTCAATGAAATGCTTTTAAAGGCCATGGTAATTACAGTGCTGGATATACATTTTTTTATATTGGCAGCAATATAATGTTTGTTTTTTGATAGCTACGAAAAGAAGAGTAAATCTTTCTTTTATTTGCCCAAAAAATGATATGTGTGTTTTATTTTAAAGTAAAAAAAAATCCTATATGAAAAATTAAAACCTTGGTATTTGTTATGCTGACTAAAATATTTTTTATTTAATTTTGAATTGCAGATAGCAAAGGAAAGGCTGAGTTGGCGTCTATTAAATGTCAGTTGACCAATATACATATCAAGGTAATAGTACAGACAAAATTTTGTTCACAATATTAGGATATTTGTGTTAGGTATCTTAATACATTAACATACAGGTAATCCTCATTTAGAAATCACAATTGGATAACTTAATCATTAAGCATAGCAATTGCTAAATGAAACTGCAACTTGCTTACAATCCTACTTCAGTTTTTCTCTGCTGCACAAACCTTCAAAGGTCATAAATGTGAAATTGGTTGTAAATTTTTATTCCATCATAACTGAACTGTCACTAAACAAGGCGTTCATTAAACAGATAAGGGATATGATATAATCTGAACTACATACTTTCCTAACTTGCAAAAAAAAGCCAAACCCTGTCAAAATCTTTCAATATAGTCAGCAAATATTTATGGCATTTTATCTACACAGACAATTGTGCATTCTATTCTAACTGGTGTGCACATTTGGAATTGGGACATTTTGTCATGGAAGCTGTTTCAAAATCACCATGGAGATGGGGGAGCTTTCCATTAACAAAATTACTATTATTAAAAAGATAATCACAAATCAATGATTTTCTAGAATGCAACCCATTCTCTCCCTTTACTATGAGATACTTCTTAATGACTACCCCAAATTAAGGAATTACAGGATCATTCCAAGCGATTTACTCCTTGCCTTCCTCCTTTATGCAAACAGATATGATACTAAATATTAGTTTCTGGCTACTCCAAGACAGCTTATGTGGACCAGTTCAAATGAAAATTGTGCTGAAAACTATTTTGATTTGCAGCATGACAATTTTCTTTTTATTAAAGTATTTTGTATCTTAAATATGAGCAGTAAGATAAAACAGGAAGCTTAATGAGCATCAAGGGGACAGGACAGATCAGTTGGGTATGTTATTGCCCACAAACACCATATTGAACTTATAATCCTAAATATAGTGATCTAACAAATTATATAACACAGAAAATGTATGACAAAAAGTATATATGCATTACCTTTTAATATGTTTGTGGTTCCTTTTTAGAGGTTATTCTTACCGGGTTATTCTTACCGGGTAATTTTTCTAATAAGATTGTTTACACATAAATTAGGGCATGTGAAATTTTTCAACTTTCAATTTCCAAATGTTAGAGGTGCCCAAAAGTTGTAACATTCCTTGGGGATTGTAAAAATATTTTGGTTAGTTTAATATAATTTAGATGTACTTGTTAAGTAACTACATAAATATTATAACTTTTTAACATTTTGTTTGTTTCATTTGCATGACATGTCATCTTAATCATTATTATCTAACAAGTAGTACCCTGCTCTTCTGTTGTATACTGCCATAGGAAAAAATAAAATATGAAATAATGGTTAATAATCCTACACTGAAACATTTGTCTAGTTTTATACCATTAATCTTGGTATAACGTTAATGAATCATGTTGAATCCAGGTCAAAATTGGTTATTAACTCATTAGTAAATTCAGAAGAAATAGTCCATATCCAACTATCTTGTTCATATAAACAGCAGGATATCATTTTGCTCTATGTCCTATTTTTATTGAAAGGATAACATCCCACTTGAATGCACTTCTGGAACACCTGCAAAGAATAAATGCAAAGTAGAAATGGACATTCTGTTGAAAGATTATGCCAATTCTGTTCCAGCAATGTTTACGGTAGTACAAGTTTTAATTCATTCTACTGAAATCTCTTTCCTGTTATAACTATAGTCCATATTTTTCTATTCATAGTCTGATTTCTGTCCGTAGAATTTATATATTTTCTATAAGAGTGTAGTGGCACTGGGGTCAGAATGCGGTATTGCAGGCTAACTCACTGCTTACTGCCAGGAGTTCAATTCTGACTAGTTTAAAGTTGACTCAGCCTTCTATCCTTTCGAGGTTGGTAAAATGAGGTACCAGATTGTGGGGGCAATATGACGCTATAAACTACTTAGAGAAGGCTGCAAAGCATTATGAAGCAGTATGTAAATTAAGTGCTATTCAGAGGCGGGCTGCTCTTGCTTTAGAAAGAGGTTTACTGTTTGCATGTGCACATTCGCGCACGTGATCGCTTCACTTGCACATGGCGCTTTAGGGCTCGTGCGAAGCTACAGGAAGCCAGCTGATGATGAAAGCAGCTCCAGTGAGTACAGCAGGGGCAGCGCAGAGCTCACCTGGGCAATGTGGGCAGCAGAAAGGTGAGTTATTTAGCGATAGCTTAGGGCAAGGACGGGTGGGTGGGGCCAGCCAGAGCTCGGAGCAAGAGGTTCGCCCGAACCTCTGTGTCCATGCAGCAACCCATCCCTGCTATTGCTATTAAAGAGACACAATCTACACAATCAATCCTATCAGATATGTAGATTAGGACTATAATATAGTCATAGTATCATATTCCTGGTTCCATAAGAAATTAAATTAATTGGAATACCTAAAGCAACACAAAAATATTCCTACTTAATCCAATCAGCAGAATTCTTTTACCATACTGGACAACCGATGCAACTTCACAAAAAGGACATAGATATAATAGCATCTTCCTATTGCCTCTGAGGAAATAAGTTTACGACTCTTTTCTCGTTCATTTATTTTACAATTCCATGTTTATCTTTTTTTTAAAATTAAAATGATGAAATCTGTATATAGTATTCCATGTGTCATCAAACTGTACAATTGTTTACCTAATGATTCTTAGTCACTTCATATGCATATTTCTGTCCTTGTCTACTCTTTTTGTCTTAGCATGTTACATGAATTTTCTACTACAACAGCAATAATAAACATAATCTGTATCCCAATATTTGGTTTGATGTTTTTATTAACTACATTCTTTGTGTACCTTGGTTTAGGTTACAAAACCAAGAAGTATTTGTCAGTTGTCTCCTTTGCGGCAAAGAAGGAAATTGGAAAATAAATCCTTAATTGGTGAGCTTTGCAACAGCTTCAAGATGCTTTACAGTACTGAAAATAAGAAATTTTCTCTTTTTCCTTTTTAAATTTTTTAGGAACTTGTCCTTATTTTTAGGATTGTTATTTTTATTTTAATTAAAGGACAATATCAAATGTCTCAAAAAAAAATTCAGGTTCTTTGTGTTCAAAGCTTATGCTTTCTAATAGACTAGCCAAAAACTGTATTAATTTGACTCATTAAAAAAATCCTTGGAATGATACTTGCTAGATACGCTACCTAGGTAAGGTTATTTTTAAAGCACTGACTGATGTCATGTGTTATATGTCAATTCTAGGAAATTTATTTAGAAAAGAAAACCCAAATTGTTGCACTATTTTGATCCAATAAGGAAAGCAGTACTCTATTTGTTTTGTGCCCTCTTTTTTTATCTTTGTAAATACAAATTCCTCCTACAGAAACTGCCATACACCCTCTTTTCCCCTCTCTTATTTCAGTTTTCTTCAGCCTATACCATCTGAATAGAAGGAAATGAACAGTCAGTCAGGCAAGAGCTGAAATAAAGTTGTTCTAGCTGCCTTGCATTAAGAATGCTTTATAATTCTTTCTCGTGTTGAGTAATGTTTTAGTCCATCTAGTTTAATCTTTCTTTACTGAAAGTAGTGAAGACATCCAGGGTCTCAGCTAGAAATCTTTCCTTAGAATTCTTACAAAGGGAGTGCCATGAATTAAACTTGGAATCTTCTGCAATGGAACCTACGTGTATTAATTTAATACGACTAGAGAGAGCGGCACTTAAATGGATTATATAATTGGATTGGAAAACTCTGAGGGCACACATGCTCATGCATGTGTTTAATCAGTATCCACGTCCTGCCTTTTTTACATACTGGGTTTCAGTCCCACAAATATTTTATTCTGTATTAGTCTTTGAATAACTGGCCTTTAGAATTTACTTTAAGACATAATATTATTGTTAGCTGCAGACAATTGTTGCAGCGATAGCCCTCAAGATAATTTAAAATGATTGTGCTAAGTGGTATCTATTAATAAATCTGTAATTAACACACTTGAAAATTTCTGTGGACAGATAAATAGGGTTAAATGTTTTCAAACAATTAAATACTACTTTATCTCACAGGAATATTTTCTAGTCCTCTCCCTGCAGAATGATATGATTATATTTCACAGTTTGACATCCTGTGCCATATTTGAGCTTAGTTTAGATATATAAGCCTATATTTTCATATCCTCTTTTGACTCTTTAATTTATAAAATAGCTTTGGAGATGTCACAGTTTAAGTGAATTTATTTCTGAGATTAAGAATCATTTTTAACATATCTTTGTTTTCTGAATATCATTAGATAGTTACATAATTAATATAGCAAAAAGAATTAATAGCAAAAAGAATCAGCCTGATTTAAGGAACCATGAGTTTATGAAGTATTCTTATGTTTCAATGTCATTCAAGACAATTTAGATCTGTGTTTTCATTGAGCATGTATTAGCCTATGCTACTGATAAAATGTTCAAAGTGCTATCCACTTTGTGGATACAGCCATATAGTATCTATAACCCTAACCCTAACCCATTGCTAACAAGGGCTGTTAGCAGGGTTTGGGGTACAACTGAAATCACTAATTTTGAATATTATTTATTTTTATTATTGTCTTTTATTATTTTGTTGTAATATTCTGTAATATTTTATGTTTTGTGCTTGTGGCTTAGATCCATGTCCTACCTAGTTCCTTCAGTTGGCTGAGGGTGTGTATGAATGAGATAAGCTAGGCATGGGAAACAATTATTCTGAAGGTGTCATATCCTTAAGGAGAGTGAGTTACTGTTTCTATAAAAAGCATTCAGCTGTCTGATTCTTCCTTAAATTGCGAATTACCCCTGAATGAGTAGGACCATTATATAGGAATACTCCTGGCTAGATCGAATTGAATCATGAGCCTTAGCATTAATAATTGATAGCTTTTTACCTTTAGATTAGAGGGATATGATATCCTTTTTTCATGAAACTCTTTTTGAAGACTACTTGGAAACTGCTATGCAGCTTCTTGCACACTGGAGAGTAAAAGCCATTACATCCATATAATATCTGTACAGTATTATGGATGCTATATTGGCTGCTGATAGGTTCCTGGGTATAATTCAAATCACTAGTTTTGAAGAGTTTTTACTGTTGTGTTTTATAATTATATAACAATGTTATTTTATATTTTGTAGTCTTTTATAAAGTGAAACAAGACCATGCTTGATTACCACAGTATACAAGTATAATAAATACTGTAAATAACTAGCACTACAGTGAATTAAGAATTAGGGTATACCACAAATTATTTTAATGAGTCAAGTTATAGAGTGAGGTTGTAATAGATCATAGACATTTTAGAAAATATTAAGTATCTTCGTTAAGTAATGTAAGCAATTCAATACTAAGTGCTACTTTTTATACCTTCATTTTGTTGGATCTAAATAGGATATGACACAATCCAATGGAAGCAGCTGTCACCTGTATCGTTGAGATCTCCAGAACTGTCCATTTCTGCTGCTTCACATTCAGTGAATGAGACAATTGTGCCTAAAAACCACCCCCTTCTTAATAATGGAACTGGCCATAGTAGCGTTTTAGAAATGTATGAATCTGCAGATGAAAACTGTTCATGGAATAATGTCACAATAGCAGACTTGTATCCAGGAATGGTAAAAAATCTTAGCAGACTATTGGATAAAGTATCCCAAAAATCTTCTTCCAATTCATTAATCAAGCAATACAAATATGGATACTGTCATTCTAAAAAAGCAAAATTTAATACCAACAAAGAGAAAACGAGAAAGTTCAGAGTACTAAAACTGACACCTAATTTCATTACTGAAGATACTGAAGAGAAGAAATTATCTATAGGAAGTAATGGTGACAAAAGTCCTTTTTACAATTCAAAGCGTCAGATACAATGCTCTGAAAAATGTATTTACAGAATAGAACCTATTGTATCTCAGAACTCAAACAGAATGATAATAGACTGTTCTGGTATTACAGAAGATTATTCATACAGTGAAAGAACTGGAAAAAATGTTATAGAGGAGACTGCTTTTCCTAGAACTCTTTGTGCAGATGAAACATTTTTGGTCGAAAATACAACTTGTCTCCCTTTATCTTCAGACAGTGTAAAAAAGAATCAAAGTTTTGAAGATTGTTCCCATACATTTTGCACTGTAGATTTAGACACAACATTTAATCCAAAAGCAGAAAGTGAAACTGATGAACTGAGTACCATGGCATTCAAAACTACCTCAAGTTTAAGTTTGTCCTTGAATGGCAGTACAAACTCCATTTTACAAAGAAGCAAGTCTCCAGTGAAAACCTCTAATGGACTCAAAAATCATGAAGTTAAAACTTGCACCGCCACTGTTTCACTACCACGAAGTCATTCTTTTTCATCGTTTCATGTTAACCAAAGTGCCATCTCTTATAAACGGAAATATGAAAATGCATTTGAAAAAATATATAAGGAATTGTGTTCTCCAAAGTCTCAGAAGCCATTTAAGCTTTCAAATATATACACAAGCCCTAGAAACTCTGCAGATGTACACACTTCTGGTTTAGATAAGCTGTCCTCAAATTTCCATAAAAAAACAAACAGTACAATTGAAGATATGTACCAGAAATTATGTTCTGAAGGCTTTCCCAAATTTCCAACATTTTTAAGAGCAGAAAACTTTAAAAAATATGAAGGAGTGCAGATATCTGAAACTGTAAATACTCTTGTTAATTCTCCAATAAGAAGTCTGCCTGCTGTTGCCAGAATTAAAAGAGCAGCACATTTTTGCAATGAAGATTTTAAGTATTCACCTTTTAAAAGGTTAAAACATAAATCTGATCATTCTAACAGAATATATCAGAAATTACCTTGCTGGAAAAACATAAGTGATACAACTTTCACATTGCATTCACCTGTTAAAAACAGTTCAGCATCAAATACGGTAAGTGAAATATAATCTACAATTCCTTCTAACCTAAAAACTGTTTTAAAGTACCAAATCCTTTAAAAGTGTTTTATTTATGGACATTTCTAAAATATGTGAACTTACCTTTCAGGGCAAAGTCCTATATGTACCTAGGTATAAATCTCATTGAATTTAGCACAACTATTTTTAACTAATCTCTTAGACTAAGAGTCTTACTAGTTCTTATGGCACTCTGGTTCTCCCTACCGCTGTTCTTTTCTAATACGTGAAATTAGATTATGGAAGAATATTAATATTTGGATGCTAGTATTTTTTTTCTTTTAAAACTTTGCATCCAAGCAACAGATTTAACATGTACGACAGATGAAGGGTAAAGTAATGTTTGATCCAAATCTGCAAAAAATAGCTTGATACTTAGAAACTAAAATGATGCAGAATGGAAAAAAAAGTCTGGTAGAAGCTTGTGGCTAAATAACATTTTACTCTGGGATATCAGTAATCCAGGTTGATGTTAGTTAAAAATCTTAAACTTTTTAATTTTCAGAATTACGGAGGTTCTGTTTCTTCAGGTCATAGATTTCTGGCCACTTCAATTGCTGATATGGAAGGTTGGTTTAAAAGATTAAATGCAAACTATATAGCAATGTATTGTTCTTTGGTCAAGTTAGGCAGTTAATTGTTTATTCCGAGAAACATTCAAATATTAGATCGACTAGATTTTTAATCCTTTATGCTCTATAAAAATAATATAGGCAACAAACAATACACAGGGTCAACAGATGCTGTCAGAATAGCACAAACTGATAATTTCAGGATTTTTTTAAGGACATATCAACATTGTTTCTTTTGTCTGAACCTATTTCCTAATATTACTAATTCCTAATATACCAAATTAGGAATATTGTTTTCCTAATATTAGATCATTGGATTGACGTTTTTGAGTCTTCTTTGTGTGTCCATTAACTGAACAATCGGTCTGCATTTGCTTTTGTTTTTCCCACTTTCAATAATATGAAATTAATGTATGCAATTTTTGAGTTTTGAATTACCATGTTATAGTTGGAAAAAGGTGTCAGAAAGTAAATGCAACAGTATGTGTATTACATAATCTGGAAAATATGAATTAGGATGATTTGTTTAAAAATGAATGGAACTAATTTTTTTTACTATTTTTCCCATTTTTGAATTGCCCATCTCAAAGCACATTTGAAGTTAGTTTCAATTTGGTTTATAAGAAATTTACAGTAAGAATAATATTTATTCAACCTGCTAAAGGGACAGTATTTTACTTTTCGCATCTTTGTTATCATGTTTTTTATTCTTTTTGAAATATTTTGCAATCAAAATATTTAAACATACACTTTTAATGCATATATAATTTGTTCAAAGAATCCGGTATTACAGATACGAATGAAAATATTCCCAGGTGTTTGCGGGGACATGAGTTTTCAAGAAAGTCACAGAATTATATACCAAAGTAAGCAATATTTGAATTCCTTTTCAGTAGTTCATTTATTTACCTATCAAATGTATATTGCTGTCCATCCTACCTAAAGTGATAACAATTTATTTCTTATATTCCTTTGTGAATGGGTAGAAAGGAGGGGACAAAATGCTCAGGTATCTCTATTAGCTAAAATTAAGGCAAGATCGATAATCTTTCTATTGCCATGAATCACATAAAAAAAATTGGTCCAGGGAATCAAAGGCCCTAGTGAGCAGGAAAGATATTCATATAAAATGGTTAGATCTGGGTTTTTTCCTTGTTTTTAAACTGAAGAGCTTTACTGTACAATTGCATTATTGTTTTGTAACTACCTCACAACACTGGAAAAATGGAGTGGTTGAAAGTGGTCCCAAAATTCCCAAAAGACTTGCATATGGCTTAGAGATTCAAATTTGCTCATGATAATCTAAGACATGTTTTGTAGGATTACAAAACAGCTTCGTACATTAAGACATAAGATACAGTACAGAAGATCATCTGTGTTCTCTTCTACAGTACATTCCTTTCTACATAATACTCTGATGGCAGGCAGTTCAGGGGAGGGGGGAATTATGAATGATCACAGATAAATAAAAATAAGGTCCAGTCAAAGCAACATTATTTATCTCTGTATGTTGCTCTATGTCATTGGATTTATTTAACCACTGTGTACTGAGATGATTAATTATTCCTTCATCAATATATTGAGATGATTAGTATTGCTATATTGCTTATGGAAAAATGATAAATTATGGGCATACCATAGTGAAAAAGAAATGGGCATTAATAGCCAGAGATTATCTACCATTAGAGTTGAACATTAATTTCTTTTAGAATTCAAGCAAATAAGGGAAGTGAATAGATGAGACTATATTTTAGCTTACTGTGAAACAGTCCTTTCGTTGTGTAAAATAATAGACATCATTTGAAAGAATATGTTTTCCCAAAATGGTCATATCATTTTCTCAGTTATACTTCTCCCAACTGAATGACAGTCATTCAGAAGAGATTAAGCAATAGTTTTTCTTGTTTATACAAGATGGAATCTTCTGCAGGAAAGCATATGCTTTGTTATGGAGCTGTTGTTATGCTCTTCCCCAGTATATTTTCAATGTGGGGAAGAAACAGATATGCATGGGAAAAGGCTAATTCAGGGACTTATTTAACTTTAGTCCAAGTAAGCTAATTCATAAAAAAGAAAGAAAACAGTGCTATATCAAGTATTGTTGGATGAACTGATTAGACCAGATAACAATAGGCGGGCTTGTCTAAAGATAATCAACATCAAATATATTAAGTTAATGTTCTGTTCAGTCAGATGTCCAGGGTTGTTGTTATTTAAAAAAAAACAACCTGCACATGTTGATGTACAAAACTTCATAACATATACTTTTTAATATTCGCAGTCATGTATTTGTGTGCATATTTCCCCAATAAACACTTTCATATGAAAATTTGAATCACATAAGAGTGACGGATACTAGCAGATATCATATGTTCCGCTGTCAGTGTTAAGGTTGAACTCATATTGGTTGTTCACTATATTTCACTAACAGAAATCATTGATGAGTTTCTTGTACATCATGCATTGTTGACACCACAAGTGACATTTTTGTCATTGTTGATATCACAAATAACATAAGCCAAAAATTATTTTGTTGTACAAGTTATGTTGTACATGTTAAAATATTCTGGAGTTCAAATTATTATCTTCTGAAATACAGCATCAAGATCAGTGGCATAATATTATTCTTTGATGGGCTTTATACTTATGTGATATGTTATGTATGAATTTCTTTGAAATGCATCAGAGAGTCATGTAGAGAGGTACAGAGGTGGATTTTTTTTTCAGTTAAAAAGGATATGGTCAATATACCTGTGCTGGGAACTCTTTTGCTGCTTTATATTTGTATTTGGTATTTGTATCAGTCTGTATCAAGTTTTGTTTCTTTGCTAGAGTTTCCAGAAAGCTGAGCTATAATGATGGGAGAATCAGAAGAAGAGAACACATACAGAAGGATTATAAGGAAACATTTCTGGAAGGATTTGGAGAGGAAAATGATGTTTTTTAACAAAATATATTCTGATCCAGTAATTTCTAGACAGAACACAGATTCGGTGGAATATTCCTGAACGAAAGTGGGAAAATATTTTTTAACAGTTCTTTAACTCATCAGCTCTAGCACAGGGCAGTAGACTTAAAACACTGTAGTGAAAATGGAGAGATAAAAACTACTGATATAGTTCAGCATCCAAATCTGTGCAATTATTCTCTGTCATTGGAAAATTATGGAGATAATAGAGACTATATTTTCTAAAATTCAACAGTTCAGCTAATTGCTTTTTCCTTCTTGGTGTTTTATTTAGCTTAAGTGGCTATAAGAAAGATCTTTTGCAGCCCTTGATTTGTTTGATCTGCACCTCTAGAAAGAGGTTATTGGGAGCTGAGAAATAATCAAGATTTAAATGTGTTTTTATAAAGTGTTTTTAATTTACTATTCAATAAGCTAATGTTTCAGAGAAAAATCTTTATTTCATTGATAAAGAGTATATCCATTTTTTGTGTTTTGATTTTATTTTAAATATAACTAATATTTGTAACATATATCTTCATCTAATAAACATTTTAATATGTTTGTATTTTGACTGACTTTATTTTAAGCCTACTAATGGAATCTGTAAAACTGTTAATTTCACATAGGCTAGGGTAAATCTTTCCTTATTTGCTTATCAGTTTTCTAGGCCACCCAAGATGGAGCATGGAAGGCTTGGCTTATAGAAAAAAACATAAATTAAAAATAAAATACAATAGATAGTGTTATCTTGGAGGGAGTGAAACAGCAAATATATTGTTCCCCACCTTCATGCGTTTTCAGTCAGCAGAGATGGGACCAACAAGATAGGCTCAATTCTTATAAGGCTGCCATGTGAAGGAAAATCATTTCAATCTTATTCTTTTTGCTTGAATGGGTTGGTGAAATGGGGAATCTATATCAGGACAAGGCTGATGATGTTACCTAGTTAGAGTAATGAAACATCTGCAAAAAAACAAGCAAGCTCCGAGCATCAAGGAGCCTTCATTTCAACCCTAGCTACAAATATTCTCTTTTATGGATAAGTTAAAATACATTTGTTAAATAATTATTAGAGGAAGCATTACATAATACAAATTTTGGAACTAATTGTTTATTTTAATATCAAATAAAATGTCATATTTAAATATTTGCTTCCTGGAACTATACCAACTATATAATTTTCTCTTGAATTTGTTCACTATGAACAAAAAGCGACCATTACTAGTAATCCAGAAAAGTATAAAACAGATTTAAAGGTCACCGACTAATTTCAAATTGTGCTTAATTCAAACTTCATTGCTATATTAAGAGATATCCAATGCATTCATGTAGTTTTTATTACAAGACAATGTTTTGGACTGAATTGAACAAGTATATCTAGGGAGCAATTAGGAATATCATGTCTTATAGAATACACTAAAACAGTGGTGTAAAAGTCAACAGCAATCACTTAAATACAATGAAAAATGTCAAATTCTTCCTTGGAGATCTATTTTTATACCTCATTTACTACTTTCTTTACAGACCATTTAATTCAGATGCTCAAGACATTACATACTCATTGAATAATTGGGATTGACTCTTAACAGTTCTCAACTAGCAGGAAACTAAATACATGCCGACATTACATTTGCTAGCTGTACAACTGTTAATTAGATGAATCAAAGCTGATACATTATTCCCTAATTAACCTTAAATGTTTCCTGATGTTATTACATGTGCAGTATGGCAAGTTATAATTATACTGAGCAGAGCTCAATGAGTAAGTTTTTCTCAGAAAGTTAGCAAATTTTTTGTTGGTGGTTCTAATCTTCTAATGGAATATAACTGCTTTATAGTAAAGACAGTAATTTGGCTCCTACTCATATATGAACCAGGTGGAGGGTATAACCAGTTCCACGCTGGCTTTTTAAAAGGACCAAGCAAGTTTCTCCACTGCCTAGACAACTTCTTGCATGATCCAGACTCTTCTAAGCACCATGTCAACATTTAATTAAAAGTCTCAAAAGATTATATGAACTGTTTCTGTACAGAACTCAGTGGCACAATTTTATTCACACAATCATTAGCAATTGACTGTATCAGTGAATGTTTTAATTGAGAAAATTATTTGGTTACTAAAACGTGACATCATTTGCACTGTGTTTTAAACCAAACTCTCTGAATGAATCAACATGAGAAGTATTTTCAGACAACTTATTTTCAGCACTGAGTTGTTCACTGTTGAGATAAATGCAGGACAGCGTGGAGTTCTTTCTGGTAAGTTGATTTTCACTCATTTCTAATGTAAGATATTTCTTTTGGGGCTGAATTTTGTGCTTTCTTCTGACACTATGATCAAGGGAAGCATAACACATTTGTCGTTCAGCTGTCTGCTACAAAAAAGAAGCAATTCATATTACTGATCATGTCATTTCATTTACTATGATGACAAACAGTTAACAGTAAAAGTAACCAGTTGTATGATACACCTAAATGAAATATAAATCTGCAGTTACGTATTTGAACATTGGGTGCTATCTAACAAAATGAAATTAAATGGTGAAAAAAGTAAGGTTCTATGTTTAGGCAAGAAAAACCAAATGCACAGGTGCAGTATAGGTGGTACCTGGCTCAATAGTAGTAACTGTGAGAGGAATCTTGGAGTTCTAGTGGATCATCCTTTTAATATGAGCCAGCAGTGTGCTGCAGCTGCCAAAAAAAGCCAACACAGTTCTAGGCTGCATTAACGGATAAAATCAAGTTCATGTGAAGTGTTAATACCACTTTATAATGCCTTGGTAAGGCCACACTTGGAATATTACATCCAGTTTTTGGTCACCACAATGTTAAAAAGATGTTGATACTCTAGAAAGTGCAGAGAAGAGCAACAAGGATGATTAGGAGACTGGAGGCTAAAACAAAGAACAGTTGCAGGAATTGGGTATGTCTAGTTCAATGAAAAGAAGGATGTGATAGCAGTCTTCCAATATCTCAGGAGTTGCCACAGAGAAGAGGGAGTCAAGCTATTCTCCAAAGCACTTGAAGGCCTGACAAGCAATGGATGGAAACTCATCAAGGAGAGAAGCAACCTAGTACTAAGCAGTAATTTCCTTACAAAATAATTAATCGGTGGAACATCTGGCCTCCAGAAATTGTGAATGCTCCAACACTGGAAGTTTTTAAGAAGAGATTGGACAACTATTTGTCTGAAATGGTATAGGGTTTCCTGCCTGATCAGGGGGTTGGACTAGAAGACCTCCAAGGTCCCTTCCAACTTTGTTACTCTTCTGTTATTCTGGTAACTGCTTGGAAACAACTTTTTCTTCAGCTGATTTCCTAACTTATCTAATCATGAATTCATTATTTTTACGGTGGAAGATTGCATTCTCTGCCTCCATTGGATCCATTCCTGAATGATAAAATGTAAGTTAATATTGGTTTCTTTTTTTCTATTTGAATTGCTTATCTAAATACTTCTTGCTGATACATTTTTATTGCAATCTTTGGAACAAATGTTAGGGAATTTCATCACTGATATGCTTTTAGGACTGGCACTGGGCTTCCTGCAAATCAAGAACTCCACTATAGGACTTTTGATTTCCTGTTAAACCCAAAAGATTTAAGATTTGTCCTTATCCACAATCATTTTTGAATAAGACTTACTGTTTCCTTAGGTTTGCATTCATTGATTAAGTTTATTATGGGAAGCGTAATGTAAATAATGCTGTCACTGCAATGCTTCATTCTGATATGGAGTTCACTGTTGATCCACTTGAACTAATAGTTACTTGCTAGTTCCATATGCATTTGAAGAAGATTATATTTTTTTTACTGATATTGCATTGGCATATTATATTAAAAAAAGTCTATTCATTACCAGGTCATTTCCCCTATTTACACTCTATTTGGATGAACTGGTTCAATTTCTTGATTTTGCACAATTCTACTTCACATGGGGCAGGGCCTCCTACTTTGTCCTCACCCATACACCCCACTGGAGGGCTCTTATATAGATTAACAAACTGTGTTTGTAGCATCTCTGTAAATGGGTTATTGCAACAGTGCTGCTGTGTTATGAGATAGCCAGAGATAAGTCACTCTGAGATTATTCGAATAAGACTGGCAATGTCAGTGATTTCTCAGTACAATTGTCATTGACCAAATTTTCAAAGCAACCACATAGTTGCACACTTAACTTTTATTAGCTAGATTTATGCCAGAATATGAAGCAGAATTTGGCACTGGTTCTTCTCCAATATCCTGAAAATGAACCCTGCTCATTTGTGTGAAATCACAGATTTCACCAGTATCTGTAACAGATAACATTTAAATGCTTATTTATGATTCACACAACCCATCTTATATTTCCCAGCTCACTGATTAATGTGCCGATCTTGGGAACTGAGCAGTAAGTAGGAGCCATGCTCAAGCATATTTAGGTATAACTCCTATCAAACTCAGGAGGGTTCAGAATTAATCTTGCTAATGCACAATCCAATTCTGGGAATTCACAGACATTTTGTTAATTGTAATTAACTAGGTTACGTTACACTGAATCATTCTACCATTATGTGGAATGTGTACCTGCAGCAGCACAGTGGGATGATTTTGCCAACTTAGATCTTTCCTAGAAAGAGATCAAGAGAGTGAAGTCCTGAAGTGGATGGGGGAGGAGAGGAGAGGCTCCGGGTAACCGTAATTTCAAATATCTTGGGGCATGCCTAGTAGCCTGAAACAGGAGTCCCCAACTCCCAGGCCACAGGCCATTACTGGGCCGCAGACTCTTTGGAACTGGCAAGCAAGCATGTGTGCACGCGCAAAGCTTCCCTCGCACAAGTGGTGGCCCAGCTGCCTCTTGGAAGAAACTATCCCATCTCCCCCCAACTACCAGGCCGCCAAGCCAGAAAGGTTGGGGACGACTGGCCTAGAAATTTACAGCTTTAGTTTGGCAAGATTCGGTGTAAGCCAGGAGTGTTAAATGTGTGGCATCATGTGACATATCGTGACTTCTTCCCCCTTCACTAAACCAGGCATAGGTGTGGACAGCATGTGATGCATTTGGCCCGTGGGCCGTGAGTTTGACAGTTCTGGTGTAAGCAAATAAAAGCATGAGATTTCACTGTCTCATCTCTGAGCTTGGGCTTGACATCACATCTATCTTGGCCACTGTAACTAAATGTTACTTTACTTGCAATATCTTGGAACTCTTGACTCCATAATTTTGTTAAGTTAAAATAATGAATGGGCATAAATGAATGTGACATACCTACATAGAATTGATAAAGAAGATTTATATATATTATAGGGCTGGAATTAAACTTTAAATTGGCCAAGATTTTGCAACTGATGTTCTGTATTTTAGGGCAGCTAAGATCAGACAAATCATTCAGCACCATAAAGGCCTTGAAAAAAGCTGTTAGAAATTAAACATTTATATAAACAAGCATGTACAAACCTGTACATCAGTGGTAGATCTAGGAGAAGGGACATTCATTTGCTCATAGCAACTTTCATCTGAAAATAATTTTTGATGTAGAATGTTTTAAAATAGTTACTCTATATTATTATCAATAATATAGTTCTGCACTGACCTGTTATTTTTCAATACCATACAGTGTAGCAGGTATAACTATAATGTGCTGCTAAATACCTGATATATTTCACTCCCTCTAGATCAGGAGTGTCACACTCAAGGCCTGCAGCCCGAATCCGGCCCGCAAGGTGCTTAGATCTGGCCAGCGGGACCACCCTGGAAACAGGGAACGACTGGCCCATCTGCCTCTGCCAGCGAAAATGGAGCTCCTGAGTTCGCTGGCAGAGGGTTGCAGGAGGCTGTCGTAGCTGAAAACGGAGTTCAGGAGCTCTTTTACGCTGGCAAAGCACTCAGGACACCACTGGCGGCCCTGACACGAGTGATGTCAAGTTGACCATGCTCCCCCAGCCACGCCCACTCCAGTCCCCCAAAGTCAAATACAACCCTGATGTGGGCCTCAATGAAATCGAGTTTGACACCCCTGCTCTAGATTAAGGAAGGACTTTTGGTGGGGGCTCAGTATAGTACTCTGTATCCACTTTCTTGGGTAGATATTTAAACTGAACTGAAGAAGCTTCTTGGATGAGAAGCAAAACATTTTCATGGAAAAAGTTCAGTTGCCATTTTGGAAAAGCACCTTTGTGACTATGACCTGAATGGCTGAGAATCTCCACAGACATAGAAATGTAGAAAAGTTATGGACTTGTCCACAGAGTTCATGAGAAATCGAAATCAGCAGTCAAGCATGATTATATTGTAATTAGAAGAATTTACTAATTCTAATTCCCTGCAACGATATTCAGATAAACAGGTCTTTAGTATATAAAGTTTTTACCTTCTGATTGAAATGAGAACATCATTAATATTGTGGCCAAATTTTCAATGGCAACAGTTAATACAAATAATTCAAATAATCAACAATGATTACCATATATTTAATTGCTTTTATATTCATTTATATGGACCATTGATCCCAATAAAAGCAAATATAAAAAGTCTATACATCCCTACACATCCCTACACATTCCATCAAAAATGATGAAAACAACAAGAAGAAATGCCAGTTATTTAGTTGTAAAAGAAATCAGACCAAAATAAATCACTTCAGAATTTTTTGCACCTTTAATGTAACATATAAGCTATATAATTCAGTTGAAAAACAAGCTGATTTTTTTTTGGGGGGGGGGGGAATAACAATAAAAAACTTACAATAATGTGGTTACATAAGTGTGCCCACTGTCATAAGTAGGGATGTGGTTGTGTTCAGAATTAACTAATCACATTCAAACTGATATTATACAAGTCAATGCACACTTGCCATTAAAGTGACTCTGATCAAACCCATATAAAGTTCAGCTATTCTAGCAGGATTTTTCTGTTTTTACTAGTTGTCTCTTTCAGCAAAAACCATGGTCTGCAAAGAGCTTACAAAGGATCAAAGGGATCTCATTGTTGAAAGATATAAGTTAAGAGAACGGTACAAAACAATTTCCAAGGTTATGGCTATACCATTGAACACAGTGGAGATAGTCATCAACAAGTGGGAAAATATGGCACAACAGTGACATTATCAAGAACTTTTCATCAAAAATGATGAAAACAACAAGAAGAAAACTCATCCAAGAGGCTACCAAGAGGAATTTCTGGCAAGCACTGGTTATATACTACATGTGACAACAATCTCCCCTGTTCTTCATACGTCTGGGCTGTGAGGTAGGGTGGCAAGATAGCAGCTTTTTCTTACAAACATTCAAACTTGGCTACATTCAGTCTGACAAAAGCATGGGAGAAAAATATGTTATGGTCTGATGAGACCAAGGTTGAGCATTTTTGGCCAGAATTCAATAATTTGGGAAAAGGGAAATCACACAAAAGAAAGCTACAGTGTTCAAAGAAAAGCTTCAGTAAAGCACAAACTGCTGGATTTATTTTC
>JANHFL010002043.1:0-11691 GCA_032468155.1 Oxyrhabdium leporinum | reverse complement strand
GAATACAAGTTTAAAATTAATTAAAAGGAATTAAATTATTAGCTGTGCCTTTTCCGTTTAAAAGTTTTTACAAAAAAAAATATTTCACATTAGTCAGGTATTCTCATACTCAGGTATTCTCAAACCTATTTTCAAATTCACATACAGCTCAGTCTCAGGTTCAATTTTAACCAATAAAATCTGTTCCTTTTCTGCAGCCCCCTATTAAATCCATTTCTATACAGGTAATCCTGGGTATATCAGGACTTGTTAATTTCTGTAGAAGATAACAAAATGCAATAGAAAAAGAGAGAGATTGCTCTTATAATCAGTGTAATTTTTGACTCCCCAAAGAAGGGGGGGAAACTTTACCCTCATTGTACTACTATTTACAGAACCAGGATCTGTACTTTAAGAAAATGATTTGGAGATATATCTAATCCAATATACCTAGATAGCACTAGAAATCATACATCAAACTAGACTTAAATGTGGAAATAAATACAGCTATGTGTCAAATCAATTCAGTTTGGCACCAGCTGATTAAAAACAGCAACCTTGTCAGTATATAAGTTCATGATTGGAATAGACATGGCAACAGGTCAGCCAATGAGAACTGTTTGAATAGACATGGCAACAGGTCAGCCAATGAGGACTGTTTGGAAACTGAAACATAGTATTTGTTTGTATGTGGCCATAAGAGACAGTTTGGAGTGTGGGCGTGGCTTAGATTTGCTGAACTGTATATAAGAGGTGGTTTGTCCTTGGATCTTTGCCTCTGTAACTCTTCTCTGTAACTCTTGCCTCTGTATCTCTCTACTCTGTAATGACTTGCTTCTATGAGTATTGCTTCTGTGTTCCTGATTTTGTATGCTGATTTCTGCTGTATGGTATTGGTATTGTATATAAAGAAGTTTCTTATGTAGATGAATGTAGCAGAATTATTTAATTGTGTGCTGGTCGGATGTGCTGCAAACTCTGACCAACTATGTCTCAGCAACTACAGCCAGCCAATCACACAACCTGAAATTGGACCACGACTCAGAAAGGTATTTAAAGACCAGTGCTCCCCCAGACAAGCACAATCCGATGCACACTGAAAATGTGTCCTTGAATGGGGTGAAACGTTTACAACCAAATCACCAAGGTCAGCGCTCAGACCAACAACATATCTAATCAGTGTGTTATTATTGTTATTACTGTTGTTGTTGTAGTTGTAGTTGGAGCCTGAAGTGTTCCAAAAATGTATCAGTTGGAAGCCACATATATTAAATTGGGATCTAGAATACACTGGATAAAGGTCTTTCCATGCAAGTACACCATTTCAAAAAAGGAAGACTTTTGCCATACCTTGAATTATGTTCATTATAATCTTCACCAATTTTGCCTGGAAAACATTTTGAAGAAATCAACAAAATTTAAAAAACAAGTGTTTGGCATTTCAATATAACTTATTTTTTAAGATGTGATACTTCTTTATTTCTTTACAAAGATACTCCAAAGATAAGTTTGAATGTTCTCTGCATTTTCCTTTCCTACCATACACTTCTAATGGCTATGTCCCCTTGGTTTGCTACCTCCTTATTTTCTTTCTGGTCTTCCTTCTGCCAGAACTCTCCCATGCCCTTTGTTCCCATCTCCACTTTTTCTTCTACTTTCTACTTTGCTAAACCTACAAAGCAGTCTACATGCAATGAGTAGCAAAGAATCAGTTATAGCTGGTATTTATAGTGCATGTATTGTATATTCTATACTGCATACAGACTGCTTTATAAGAAGTTTGGGTAGAGCAGTGTTCTGGGTCCAAAATGTTTCTATATACTCATATAGCCTAGAGTGCTTTTCAAGAAATAAAGATACCAGCAATATTATACTATATGCAGATTGGATATTTTCCCCCCTTTTCAGAAATGTATGAGTGTGGAAAGAATGCTGATTGAATATATGTTGATTTAGGACATAGAAATAAAAAGAATAGACTTGAATCATGCAACTTTCACTGCAGATATGGAGTTGAAGGTTGCTAATGTTGGTAAGAGTATGCATATGTGAGAATAAATGGAATGCTACTGAGCAAAAAGAAAGACAGGATAAGTCATATCTCCTTTATGTTTAATGTATCTATAAAAATACATATAAGACTGCTTGCAGAAATGTTTTGCTGAGAATGGGGATCTAAGTGAAGTTCTGATGCAAAAGAATATGTGTTTGCTGCGAATCTACAACAAAAGTTAGATGGTTTGAATGCATAAATAGTATGAATCCGAACATGCATATCCAAAGACTATGGTAATTATGTTTTATAGGTAAAATGGAGAAATGATTGAAAGTGACTGGAAAAAACTAAAAGTAAATAGATTGATATGCGTATACCAAGATATAAGTTTTATGAAAAGTGATAAATGCATGGAAAAAAATTTAAGAAATGGAAATGCTAGTAGAATGAGAGTGGGTAACATGAATGTTTTTCAACATTTATTTGTTGAAAAAAATAACAATGGCTGTATATAACAGTGTGTTTGTACTCAATTTGTTATGTGGAAATGAGTGTTTGGTATATCAGGAAAAACACAAAAGTTGAATGCCAGAGGAATAGGGTTAATACTTAAAAGGATTGTCTGATAATACAAGAAGCAATAGGGGCAAGAATGAATGAGTACTGGACTAAATCAATGGGTCAAGAGGGAGGAAAAGACTAAGAAAGATGTGGCTGGATGGAGTTCATACAATTCAGAGAGGGAAGGAAGGAGGGAGGGAGAGAGACAGAGAGAGAGAACTATTAAAAAGCAAAATGCCAATGTATGACACATTATATACCAAGCAGGACATAAGAACGGTGACAAAGATAGAAATGCATGGAAAAAGGTAGTGAATGGTACTGAGTTAAAATTCATTGACTTTCCTGTCTTTGCTTACTGTTTTGTAATTCCCATTCTGTGCTTTCTATAACAGGCTGCAACAAAAAAATAAAATTGTATGTATGTATGTATGTATGTAATATTGTAGCTTTGCTCTTCAGGATTCCACAAATTTTCTGAACTTTTGCTGGCTCTTTTAAAAAAATAATATCTCTTGGTTGGAGACATCAAAATCTGGGTTATTTGTGTTTTCTGGCTGAGAATAGTGCTGGCAGTGGCTATAGAATTTCATTTTTGGCTCATATGGTACCTGAAGGCATTTGGCTTTTCAATGATAACTAAAGGCATTTGCATATAGTAATAGAAATTCAGGAGCTTATATACCAGAAACAGCTGTAAAGAAGAAGCTTCAACAGCTATCATTCTATAATACTCATTTACTAAGGGAGGCTTAAACTTGACAAATACCTACAGTTTCTTCTAACTACATCTGGCACAGTAAACATGGTTACTTTTGGAATGAATGATGCTTCTTGTTAAACCATAACTTAAAGTATCTTATAAGTATAAATATATCTGAGATTATTTTTAATGTGGCCTTAGTAAAAATTAGCACTACCTCTACCGAGATCAGATAAAGAATTACTTTTTATTCCATTGCAGATGAAAGTGAAACCTCACTTCCTGCTATTTCTGTAATTTACAACTTACATTATTCAAGTCAAAATTGTTGTATTTCTTGTTGTAGCTGAGTTTGATTTGCTTATTTTCATCAGTTCACTGCTGTCATTTTACTCATATGAATGCATTAATTAAGGCTTAGTTTAATTTAAAAGTATTCAAATATGCCAATACATATTAATATCAAAGATATATTTTGAGATACTACCTTACTACCACCAATTATATGATCACATTGATTTACACTAGATCAGAATATTGGTACAGTAACGTTTAGGCTAATGTTAATATATAGTATCTACAGTGCTGCAGATATTATCAGACTCCAACTGACATCAGCAACAATCTGCAGAGTTATTGGTCAAAATCCATTGTATCATACAGATAGTTCATTTCTATACAAGGGATAAATCTCTTGAGTATTTAAGTAAACCTGTTGTGTATTCTCTACTACTCAGCTATTACCTCTCCTTTTGTTAGCTGTATATCAGAATTGCAGCTAAATTATTCGATTCTATTTAATTTTAATTGAAATTGTATTTGTTTTCCTTTGAACTAAAAAAAAGTTGAAGGGTTTTTTTATTTATATACCGTATTTTTCCAAAGTATAAGATGCTCCGAAGTATAAGATGCATCTTAGTTTTTGGGGAGGAAAACAAGAAAAAAAAAATTCTGCCTCTGCCTACCAGCATCCATCGGTATTCATCTGGCTAGCGTCCTTTCAGCAAATAGCAAACAGACTGGTCAGCTTCAGCACCCTATTGCAGACTGATTCAGCACGAGTAGCTGATTGGCGGGTGGGTTGGCCTCCTGGAATACCCCCAATCAGCTGTTCCAGGTTGCAGGGATTACCACAGACCATCGCTGCCTTCGTGCCTCGCGTTTTTTGCCTCTGTGCCTCGCATTTTTTGCCTCTGTGTTTTCAGCCTCTGAATTCTCCATTACAGCCCCCTTCAAGGCTGTGGGGATTGCCACAGCACATCGCTGCTGATCACCACCTCTGTGCATCACGTTTTTGGCCTCCGCAGGTCTCATTTTTGGCCTCCGCACGCCCCATTTTTTGCCTCTACACGTTGTATTTTTGGGTGATTTCAGGTGGCGGGGATTGGCGATCCCTGCAGCCTTGAAGGGGGCTGAAATGGAGCATTCAGAGACTGAAAACGCGTGGCACAGAGGCCAAAAATGGGCCATGCAGAGGCCAAAAATGCGATACACGGAGGCCAAAAACGCAATGCGCAGATGCCACGATCGGCGGCGATGTGCTGTGGTGATCCCCACAGCCTTGAAGGGGGTTGAAATGGAGCATTTGGAGGCTGAGAATGCGAGGCACAGAGGCCAAAAATCAGAGGCACAAAGGCGGCGATGGTCTGTGGCAATCCCTGCAGCCTGGAACAGGTCTAAAACACGACCCATGAAGGCCAAAAATGGCCAAAGGGTGGGGGCCGGTGGGTGGGCAGGGCTACATTTGATGTATTAGACATACCCAAATTTTTACCCTTATTTGGGGGGGGGCAAAAAGTACGTCTTATACTCCGAAACATATGGTAGTTCCTATGACGATAATGATTCTATCATAGGAGAAAAAACAGTATTAACAGTCATACTCTTCTACATATGTTTCTTCAGCTTTCCTTACCTTTTTGTTTCTTGTTTTTTAAGAAGTATGAAACATTTTTTAGTAAAGAAATTATCATAATAACAGTTACAAAAGAAAGAAGTATCCAACAAATGGTACACTGATTAGCTTCCATTCCTGTAAAAAGAGAACAAATGTAAACAAACACAAACACTACTTTTTTCTTTGAAAGGATCTTTGGATATGGGTAAATACATTATATGAAACATGTTCAAATTCTGAAAAACTAATTGTGTGTTCCCATTTGAAATGTATAATTTTGTTTCCTCATACATTGATAAAATGGATATCCATTTTTCTAATATTGAAGCATAACCAGTTAACAATTACTATAGAATTGTTAAAGAAAGGAGAAAATTTAGTGTCAGGTCCTCCCTCTCCTCCTTACTCAAGAAAGTAGAACTCTTGAAACGAAGTATTTCAGACATGATACATTTATTGAGCAGGAGTGATAGCAGGACAAAGTGAAAGCAACTTCTAAAATTCTATAGACAATACAGTTAGATTTAATGCACTTCAAATCCCTCCCTGTGGTGTGATGTGATGGGTCTGAGCCAATCCACAGGTATATAGATGTTATGGAAACAGTCATCCTGAAGAATAGATAATGACCCTGAAAGTGGCCTCTCTCAGGAAATCGAAAGACAATAGAAAGCAAAATGTAGGAAAGCGAAAGTTATCCAAGATCCCCCTTCCCTCCATCGATAGAATGGCAGATTCACTTTATGGGGATCTGACATTTAGATTTTTATTAAAATGTTTAATGTTTTTAAAAATGAGTACACAGGCACATAGGAAATTACAAACCTGTATTAAATCTCAATTTTTGTGTTAATTCTGCAAACTCTATGAAGAATGTGACAGAATGGTTGTAATTATTTTTTCCAGAAATTTTGAAACCACTGCATGAATATCAAAACAAGTAAGATATTCTCCACACTTGGTAAAGTCGGGAAAATGACAAATATGTGCAATTTGCTTTACTTGCTGACAAATTTACATCTTTTAAAAATAGATAGTTTATGTACTATATATCAGTGAAAACATCTTTATAAAACTATCCAAAAGTGTCAAATAATGACAACTTTTGTTTTCTCCAAAAATCTGGTCAGAAATCAAACAGAGCAGGTAACATTGACAAACATATGTAAAATATAGGAAAACATAAAAGAATATTGAGCAAGTCAACATTCAAAACAAAACAGTGAGTTTAATGAAATGTATTCTAGGATTTGTACCACCTACCAATGCTGTAAATTCAAACTTCAACAGCTATGCTGATTAACTTCTAGCTCAGAGAAAACTGTGCAAAGGCACCTTTGCAACATTTATTCTGGAGCTATGGGGCAAACAGTGTCCTACAGGTAGGATTTGTGCCTTGTCCTGCCTCTTTTCTCTCCTGAAGTCAGTGCCTTACTGACTTTCAGCCATCATCATTTGAAAGACAGTCTTCAGCCTTTTTCCTTACCGCAAAAACTAATGCAACAAGGAAAGTACATACTGTGGTCAGGAGTATCTGAAATGATGGTCACTGGGTTTCAAAGTGGCAAGCATGGCAGACAGATCAAAGCTCCACCCCTTTTAATGTGTGGCACAGCATTGCAGGTTTGTAAAAGGAAGCAAGGCAGGTCACTCAATTGTGCCTGCCATTTTGCAGCCAGTCACTGTCGCAGCAGATATCCCTGATTGATTGGAGCACTGTTTTCCATTCGTCCCCTGGTCATCTTTCCATTATCCTCTTCTCTACTCTTCAGCATCTTTTGCATTCAATTTTATCCCATCCCAATGTACTAAATGTACACTTTGTGATATTTCTAAAACATAGCTTTGGCTATGCCGCTACTCTGCAGTTGCTACCAATTTCTCTCCAAGGCCAATTTAGCTGGGCAGCAGGAAAGGTCAAGAATCTATCTGCCTGTGTAATGCCTGCCTCACACATCTCAAAGCACGGAGCAGACATTCCATGGACTGCTTATCTACACATGTGAAAAAGTAAAAACCCTTTGCCTTCGCCAACAGGCATATTGGCAGTGTTTCTTGCAAGAAGGGGCTCTGGGGTAGAGGCTGTATATCAGATGTTTTAAAAGAAGCTGAGGTGGGTGATCAAGAGAGAACAAGAAAGATAAGTGGGTGAATAAAACTCTTAAATGAGCAAAAGTAAGAAAGCTGAGCAATTAAGAGAGAGAGAGAGAGATGAGAAGCAATCAAGAGGCAAAGAGAATGAAGCAAACAGCAACCTTATAAGAGAAAAGCCTCCAAGAAACAACAAACACCAAATGAGAGAGCCAGCATGAAAAAATAACAAGCATGAGAGTATTGTAGCAAGGGAGGCAGAGATTAGCAGGACTTTAGTTGGGATTTTTTAGTGGGGACTGTAGTGTCTGAGTCACAGGATAAGTGTGGGCTTCCAGCAAAGCAGGAAAACTGTAACCCCACAAATCAGGTTCTGACAGATAACCATACCAATAGGTTGCCGAATGTCAAAGCTCACTTCTTGTCTCAGCCCTATCCCATAGTATGGACAGTGAGTAGTAGATGTTTTGTCTCACTTGCAGGATATCCACTAATGGTTGGGACACTTGCTCCCTCATCATCAAATCAGGTTAATACTTTGATGACAAGACAAGGGAAACTATACCAGCTTTTGAGCTGCTATATTTCTCAGATTTGAAGAATGTTAAAGAATACAGTACAGGTGAGATATACGCCTATCCCAAAGGTGCTTTTTCAAGAGGCAACTGGACTTTTTTTGTTTTTCCTTGAAGACATTTCATTTTTCAACCAAGAAGCTTCTTCAATTCTGAAGGATTTTAGCTTAGGACATGTTAGCCATCATTATATCCAATTAAAAAATGTTTGGGCCATAGAATTCAATGGAAAAACTATTTCTAATTAATGGAGTTCAATTATTCTTAGTTGTCAGAGGATTTTCCAGTGATTGCATATAAACTCTGGATCCCTCATCCTGAATAGACTAGGCCAAGACTATTAATAGGCTCATTTATCTTATTTTTTTAAAATAAATGTATTTAAAGCTTAATTTAAGTTGTGTTTGCCTGATCCTGGTTTAATTATACTTACTTTGTTGTATTACAACTGTTCTTGTATTTAATTGTTTGAAAGTAAACCTTAGTGGTACACTAGCACTAGACTATAATGTAAATAAGTTATCATATAAATAAAATATGATAACCAGTCGCTTGGATCCACTTTGCCTGTGCTTATGCAAAAGACCCATTTTATTACTCTCTATTCTGTCACTTTCACACACACACATACATACAAATTACAACATTAGGATCTTATGATTCCCACAAACAATATTACAATATTACAGAATGAGTGCAAGAATTTAAACCAAGAAATATTGTTTTACCAGCATTATTCCATTGAAACTAATATGCAAAATTTGCATTTAGTGCACACCTTGTTTCAGGTCGAGGTATGGCTTTAGCTCTTGGATATGTCAGCAGCATTAGAGTTTAAAAAGTAGGTAGGCCATAATAAGTAAGATAGATGAGAATTAAATCTGATTTATATAATTAAAATAAAATTAATGCCATTCATATGATAATTCCCTATTTATTATTTCCTTTCTATTGCATTGAAATTATGATTGAAAGGCAAATTTTTAGTAGGGCTCTGGAGTAACATTGCTTGGAGCTTTGATGTGTGTATCTATGGCTTAGATAATATTTAGATATCTCTGGCTGAAATCAATATAATTGATCAAAATGAATATAATTATCTTTGTAGAAAAAATACTAAAACAGAATCACTCTATGATAGCACTCATATCTATCATTTATAGAATGTAGAACACATAATACTATCAAAATCTTTGGTAACAATTGTCTCATCATCTTCAAATTCTGCCCAGAATATAACAATTAACACCAATTAGTAAATCTCCACAGATATTATCGCTGTACAAAAACCTTATTAAGATTACAGTATGAATATGTATGCATTCATGTTTCCCTTTATATCAACTCTGATTCAATCTAATCAGACTTCTCTGACTTTTACTTTTGGATGCGCTGGGGTTAATAAATTTTGTAAAATTGTTAAAATATTATTTTTAATTGCATATCCTTATTCCTTTCTTACTATCATTGGGATATGTAATCTTAGAGCAATAATGACGCACATTTCTGAAAAAAATATATGCAAGAGCAGAATCTTATTTCCTTTCAGTAATTGATTTTATTGCCTCCTTTGTGCAGTAATGTTCCTAACTTACAACCCTGGTTTTGCAATGCTTGTATGGACCTTTTTTAAAGCAACTACCTCAGTCAGACTTAATCATACATTCACGTTTCATATATGTGAAACCATCATTTTATCAAAAAGTGTCCAGATTACAACAAAGTCTTATATGGGTAATTCCACTGCATACTTTTGTATTGAGAAATTATAAAAATGAAGCATTGGCTAAAGGGAGATCAACAACTAGGATTAAGATCTCTATATCATAAAAGAAGTACCCATCACATTGAACTGACATAATATGTGGAAGCTTAACAGAAGGAAGTACTTCTTGGCATATTAAGGAAATATTGGATACATTTTTACTGCCTTTACTGTCTATATCACTTTACAAAGCAAATCACAGTAGGGAAAATCTCAAAGGAATTAAAATAATTACTGACATTCAAATGAGCACCAGTACTAACTAAATAGAGTAAAAATTCTGCATACTTTAAACAGTTGATGTATGAAAACAACTAGAATAATGATTGCTGCCTTATATCCACATATCTGGGAATAAATCTAATTGAATTCATTAAGATTTCAGTTGATGTAGACATTACAGCTTAAGGTAAACATATTTATGAGAAGAATCATGTTGGGGATTCATATCTCCAGGAGTATCAACTGTTTTAATTAAGGGATCACCTATGGTCTATTGTTTTCTCATTCCATACAATATCACTCAAGGGCAATGCAATTTATATTTCAATTTATATTGCTTTGTCTTGGAACAAGCAAACATTCTTCTATATATATATTTGCGAAATAAAGTAAGTTCTGGAGCCCCCATCCACCCAGTAAAGGCAAATCCATTAGATGATTGAACAACCCTGAACCAGCATAAACATAAATATGCCCTGTTAGAATACGTTTTAAAGGATAATCTCAAAGAGAATTAATAAAAACTTAGTTGGGTTTTTAGTTTTCAAAACAAGCCTCAGAAGCAAAAGATACAGGAAACAACTACATTTTGTGTAAAATAATAATTACCGAGCACTAACATTAGTTCTTCCGAACAAATATTTAATAATAATGTTTCTTTCCACTTATTTAAAGATAAATTAAGATTTACAAAGATTATCAAAATGAATAGACATTGAGTTCTTTTGGCAACCTGCCTTTGGATTATAAACATTTTGAATAAAGTGGTTTTTTTTTAAGATAATTGAATTTGATAGTATAAAGGAAAGATGCTTACCTTTCAGTTTCCTGCTGGTTAGAGAAACAAACGGAAACAAAAATAAGTCTCAGTCAGAGACTTAAGAACTGACTTTTGTTTGTTCAACACTGAGTTAATCTGGCCATTTAAAAATCAAGTTTAAATCCTACCAACAGGAAATGTGGTAGGCCAGTGGAGCATTCTATAACTGCCATGATTAAAAGCTCAATTTTTTTTTTCATTGAATCAAATTCTTTTATTGCATTTAGTATTGCAAGTATGAAAGGAAATATCTTTATTCTGAAGATTATTAAATTTTTAATTGAAAATCCAAATATATATATAATATATTGCATGTTGACATACAAATAGAACTTACTAAATATAAAACCTGTAGATTTTTAAATTGTAGTTTAAATCATTAAAGTATATTATGAATTCTAACAAACCTTTCTTTGGAAGATTTGCAAGACAAGTGCTCAAAGGTTTGAAGATTTACCGTGATTTCAGTTTTCCCCAAAGGGCTGATCCCCAGAGTTGTTAGATTTCAGTTCCCATAATCCCCAGCAAGAAAAAAGACTGCAATTATTTACCGCAGTAATAAATCATAAAAAGAAAATACTGGATAGATAATTTTATAGATTGCGTGACATTTTGGAGTCAAGTCAGTAGACTGCAGACATAAGAAAGTACACTCCTTTCTCTTTTTCACAACAGAAAGGAAAAGAGTCAAGATTTGCTTTCTTTATAGTTGAACAGACAAGTACCATAAAGAAATCTGTAGCCCTTCAAGTTTGCCAGAACTTTCCATCATGAAAGAAGGCAGAAAGCAAGCATAATGAAGAAATAAAAAAGTTTTTTAAAGTCAGTTAACTTGCACATTCAAGGCTTGTTCTAGATAACAGTATTAATCTACTGGAATTCATTACTATTAAGTACAAAGAATTAACCTAATTGGCTATTAGAGTAATGTTAATTGTTTTAACTGTCAGCATTCCATCCAAGTTCCAATAACTCATTAAGCACTCAGACACAATTAGATCCAAGTATTAAAGAAACCATGTTGGCACATCTGGGAAAAACCTGAATCTGAAGGCCCAGGTTTTTCCACACCCAAAAGAAAT